>WSYQ01000594.1:0-108392 GCA_011426435.1 Lysiphlebus fabarum
ATGACAGCTACTAGCCTCACGCGAATTGGCTGACATATTCGAGGCGAGTTACTCCTCCTGTATCTCTAGTCTTCTTGGTCGTGTATAATAAGGCATGGTAGTTACTCTTACACACACATATATATTTCCTTTCTCATACTTGACTCGAGGCACTACCGTGCCTCTTGATTGATTCATTCTTGTAAAAGCGCCTAAATCATTCTGTAATTGATATTGAATCGCTTTTGTCATTTTCGCCAGGGAAGTAGTACCTTTATAAAATGCCAGTCAAAATTCTAATAAATGAATGAACGCCTCAGTTTTTTGGCGTTGATCTTACATAAAAATTTAAAGTAACGAGAGGAATATGTTTCTCGTAGAGCAATGTTAGAACTCGCATAGCTATTTAGCATCGTTAATCAATATTTATTACCGATCTCAAATCAATTAATATATGTTTATAAAGTTTCGTTATTACATTACAAAAATATTTTTTCTGGCATATATTGTATATTATTTTTTTAGGTAAATTTCACAATATTTTTTAGTTTAGATCCTAGGTCATACAAGGTTGTGTTAAATTAGTCACTTACTATAAAATAGATTTCACCTTTATAGATATCACGAAAAGTAAATGCAAGGACGATAGCAGACATATGCTCGTACTATAATTTGAAAGCAGATAAAAATTTCAAAAATACTCCTTAAGTAGTTTAATTTTTAAATATTTACATCTAGTTATGATACAGCATCAATAATCAAAAACAATATATAGGTTAAGAACATAATCAATGTTATTTTACCCATAAACCATAAATTGACTTTTTCACTTTTAAATTTTTAGTAAATTTTCACGCTTGCTGGTAGGCTACATAATTTCAACTTTTCTACTACTCAGACTTTTTTTTATTTGGGCCCAATCTGCGAGAATATCAACATCATTCAACATGTAGACAACATAAGGACCAGCAACAGTAACAGCTCGTTTTTTTTCGTTATGACTTTTTCGTCTTTTGCCACTAGAATTCAACCATAAATCAGCATGAATATCCACGTTATTGCGATCCTCTTCTAATCTTCTTATTTTCTCCTGAAGATCACTATGAATCGCATCCCAAACGAGTTCTTTTTCACTTTGAAAATTTTGATATGCTGCCTGCTCTTCAGCCAAAAATTTATTTTGGATATTTTGTAATCGCAATTGCTTTAACACACCAGCGACTTCAGTTTTTGTTTTCATGTTTTCTTTGAGGCGTTCTAGAGGGACCAAATATTCTTCAGATTTGCCAACCCGTACTTCACCAAGTTTTGTATCAACCTGAGTGATTCGTTCTCGATAAAGTCTAAAAGTGAAACACAAACAATAAACAATGATAAAAAACAAAAGAAAATTGAAGCTAGTAAATTGTCAAAAACAATGTAAAATATGACAAATACTTAAACAAAGGATACGTGTTCTCATCAGTCAGTGTAAAATAGTATAACGTCACAATTGTGACAGTGTCTTAACATAAGCAAATCCGTGGTGATAGAGAATGATTTGTAAAACTTACTGCTCTTTTAAAAGGGAAAATTGTCTCAAGATCGACGAGATTTTCCATGCACTCATTTTTCCTTCTTTCACATTCATCGTCATCCATTTCAGAGGAATCATCGCTGTCACTGTGCTCTGCACTGCTATCACAAGAAACAGAACTTTGATCACTGTTATTGCTATCATGTGACATTTCTTCGCCATCAGGCTCAGAGTCATCTTTAACACTGGGCATCTAAGTGCAAGAGTTTTTAATCACCTGAGTAGAATATAAGTGGATTTTTATGGAGAAGTAATCAATATTTATCTTGATAAAATTTGAAGTTTATTATCAACTGTTTTGACAAAAGAAAAATTAAACTAAATACAAAATAGAATCAAAGTACGACTTACCGCTAAAAATTGTCTGGTCAAATAAAGGTGCAACTATATATTTACGGGATCGGTGTCCTTTACAGTGTTGGGTAAATTTCGAAATTTCAGTCTTTCAGACGTATAATACATACAATACGTATGATACTGTCACAATGAGTAGGGTACGAAAGGCGGCACCTGCACCCGTATTCACACGGCAAAATAAAATTTACACTTTAGGGCTTTTTTTTCCACTGAGGGCGCTTGAAAAAGATTGTGTCAAACTTCTACATTGAATATAGAGTCAAGTTTACCAAAGTTAAGGCCTGTGTCGACTAGCATTGTTTTTCTAAAAAGTTCTATGGCATAGCGCTTGGGTAGAAATAGCTCAGCCATGACGGCTATAGGGCGCCGTTATAATCGTTTATTGAAATGATTCCAGCTCTACCAACATTCGTAAAATCACAACAAAAAATAATTAAACGCATAACCTTTTTTATTTGTTTACTCTTGTTGACAAAAGACAATACGATATTCTGACAGTCAATCAATCTTAAAAATATATTCTTAAGAAAATATTAATGTAGACTGCAAACAAATGTAAACAAAGAACAACAAAAAAGCTATAAATGCCGCTTTTTTTTTTTTTTCTCAAAGTTGGCTGCATCTAAAAAAACGAGTGTGAAGTTAGCAGAACTATGCTCAAAATGCTGCACGCAGCATTTTTCCAGCATAGTCCTCAGCGGCTATTTTTTAGTGAGTTTTTGGTGATATATAGTGACCAAAGTGCTATGGCATAGAACTTTGTTGAAAAACTATGATAGTCGACACAGGCCTTTAGTTTCTACAACACGGAAAAAAGCTTCTCCCACTCCTAGTTAAATTCATTTAGTGCCATAGCCCCTTCTCCTAAACTAACATTGGTTGAGCGTATTATAGTTTACCCTGACGGAACTACCCAACCGAACTATTGGGTTCAATTTCGGTTTTTTCACAGTTTGGTTCTTCTATGGTTTTTTCACGGTTAGATAACCGTTATTTAACCAAAAAAAAAACGGTTGGAGATTGCGCAAACTCGACCTAAAATAACCGTTCTGGAAAGGGTTTAGATTCGGTTGCATTTTTCAGTCAGTTTAAACTCGGTTGAAGAAACCGAATTCAAACCGTTTAAAGAAAAGATATTTTCTCTCAAAGTTTATTGTTGGTTATAATTTTAATTTTGATTGAATTACGGTCATCGGTTTGATTCGGGTTTGATTTGCGCAACTTTCAACCGAACGTGAACTTTTTTTTCGGTTTATTTACGGTACTATAGTCCTGTTAGGGTATGACTATAGAGCTCATTTTTGATCTGTCAACCAAGAAGACTAGAGACTAGGAGAATAAACTCCTGTGGTGGGGGTGGGACCATATACGTAGAGACACTTAAGTGCTTCGAACAGAAATTCGGCTTCTTGCTCGGCTTTTTTCGAGCGATTCGGCTAGGTCAAATAGTATTTGTGTGAAATTTGTAGTAGTGTATGTTAATAAATAAAAAATTATGTTAATTGGTGTGTTCGTTCACTATTTACACCGAGCGCAAGAAGACTAGAGACCAGGAGAATAAACATCAGTGGAGGGGGTAACATTTAGTGTCCTAGCATACGGCGGCTATGTAGAGTGCGCCACTTTTACTCCTGAACGGCGCACTACGTAAAGCGCAGTTTTTTATCCCTGTACACCTCAGCCCACCGGCCCTATACTCGAGTCGTCAGTAAATAAACGTCAAAATCTCATTGTGATTGTTATTTAAATTGCAATAAACTAATCCTTATTGCTGTACGAAAAATTCAACTTTGTGATTATTTTTTGTATTAATCAAGCTGTATACCAATAATAATATACCTATATTGAAAAATTTATCTACAAATAATAAGTATAAGTATGTGTATTATTTTGCTCCATTTTTTAAGAATTGAATTGTAACTATGCCAAATAAACGTTTTACTTTATTAATTTTATTAACGTTTTTTTCTAGAAATCAATAATTGATAAATAAAAAAGATGGGTAAAACGAAAAAAAAAACGTCTTGTAGCAAGATCTTTCAAATATTTGGAGATGGCATAATAATTTTTTGAAAGTCTGCATGTGAGCAGATATATATCATGAATTGTATATTTCACTAACTTATTCTTATTCATACACTAACTTATTTTTTTAGTTTTTATGATAATTATCAATTTGTATTGATTCAAAATCAAACCTAAATTTTATATTACTTATAATCAATTGTATAGCAACATTGCAGAATTATAAATATTATTTGAAGTTGTATCTAATACACTAAATTATTGAGTGGTAAAATTTGATTTTTTTTTAAATGATAAAAAAGATGAACTTTAATTTTTTTTCATTAACAATCAATTGTTATTATCCGTAAATCTTATAAAATCAATAAAATAATCATTTTACTATTTAACTACTCAAATTACAACAGACAATACATATTATCAATCATAATCTTTTTAAACTTGTTTGTCTTGGTACTCGTCTTTTGTTTATTAAAGATGATTTTTTTATTTGATGTAAGACTGTTTTCTGTTTTGGTGATTGTGGTAATTTTGTACGTTGATTGTTAAGTTTGGATAAAGGATTCACAAGCTTTGCTCTCTTACGAAATTCTTTTTCTTCTTTTCTTGTTTTATCATTCATTTTAAGAGATAAAATGTCTTGAAGAGACCTTACTTTATCAATGCCATCAAAGTTGTTAAAAAATTTATTTTTAATTTTTATCTGAAAATAATAGTACATTGAAAAATATAACAAGTTAAAAGTTTAAAATATGAAAAATAAAAATTTAAATTACTTTTATGCTTATGTCTGGATGAACGAGTATTGATATTGTCGATGTGTTATTTGCATCACCATAATAACTAATAACAATACCACTTTTGCCTTCAAGAATTGTTTAAAAAATAATCACAAAGTTGAATTTTTCATACAGCAATAAGGATTAGTTTATTGCAATTTAAATAACAATCACAATGAGATTTTGACGTTTATTTACTGACGACTCGAGTATAGGGCCGGTGGGCTGAGGTGTACAGTGATAAAAAACTGCGCTTTACGTAGTGCGCCGTTCAGGAGTAAAAGTGGCGCACTCTACATAGCCGCCGTATGCTAGGACACCCCCTCCACTAATGTTTATTCTCCTGGTCTCTAGTCTTCTTGACCGAGCGTATGCACGGAGCGTATGCAAGGAAGCGCTAGAGTCGTGCGGTCATTTGAAGAAACTTTTTTAATAAAATTTACTATTTATTTATTGTTATTTGTTTTTTTCAGTTCTTTTGCTGTCTTTCATAATTATTAATTGCTAATTAGTTATGGTGTTGTTATTTTTCTTTCCGAATCCAATGCGTTAGTAAATTTTATCAATAAAGTTTCTTCAAATGGCTGCACGACTCTAGCGCTTCCTTGCATACGCTCCGTGCATATGCTCGGTGTGAATAGTGAACGAACACACCAAACTTGTGTCGCGATATTGAAAAAAAAAGGCGCTTTTCAACGATTTTCATGCAAACCAACCATATTTCAGTAAATAGGTTTTAAAAACATAAAATATGGTTGGTTTGCATGAAAATCGTTGGAAAGCACCTTTGGTTTTTGATGTCGCGACACAAATTCATGCCGGCGAACAGTTATTGCGAGACCCGGGTAGCTATTCTTGACTTGATTATTCGCAAGTTATCCCGAGCGACTGGGATAACTTTTTTGTCGCAAAACATGAAAATTTTAGCTTAATTTGTATCCTTCTCAATGGTTTACATCAAACGACTAAATCATTTTCAGGCGTTTTCATGTTATCCCGTGTAGGTAGGATAATCGATTTAAGAATAGCTACCCCGCAGTAACTCCCGCAGTAAAGGCCCTTGTCGACTAGCATAGTTTTTCTAAAAAGTTCTATGGCATAGCGCTTGGGTAGAAATAGTTCAGCCATGACGGCTGTAGGGCGGCGATATAATCGTTTATTGAAATGATTCCAGCTCTACCAACATTCGTAAAATCACAACAAAAAATAATTAAACGCATAACCTTTTTTATTTGTTTACTCTTGTTGACAAATGACAATACGATATTCTGACAGTCAATCAATCAATTAATGTAGACTGTAAACAACTGTAAACAAAGAACAACAAAAAAGCTATAAGTTAGCAGAACTATGCTCAAAATGCTGCACGCAGCATTTTTCCAGCATAGTCTTCAGCAGCTATTTTTTAGTGAGTTTTTGGTGATATATAGTGACCAAAGTGCTATGGCATAGAACTTTGTTGAAAAACTATGCTAGTCGACAAGGGCCTTAAGAGTGCAAGAATACTACCCCTGGTTTCTAGTCTTCTTGCTTCAGACCTCAATTCATCTATAAATGAGATGAGTAGTTTAAACAGTAAAATATCTAACAAAAAACAAAAAACAAGTATTTTGTACAAAAAAAAGAGTCAAGTACTCAAATTGTAGTCAATTTGTAATTTAACTTGTTTTGCCATTAATTAATCTAAAATGTTAAAAAAAAAAAAAATAATAAAAAAAAAAAATTATACTTGACCCTGCTAAACATAAGATTGAATAATGTTGGCTTAAAATGTTATTTTTAATTTAGGAAAAACTACGCAGGGTCAAGTATAATTTTTTTTATTTTTAACATTTTAGATTAATTAATGGCAAAACAAGTTACATTACAAATTGACTACAATTTCGAGTACTTGACTCTTTTTTTTGTACAAAATACTTGTTTTTTGTTTTTTGTTAGATATCATATCTTTTTGTAAAGTTTTTTTTGTAACATACACAATTTATATATCATCAAGTTTAATTTTTATTTATAATTATTTTACCGGTGTATCATTTGATGTTTATTATTTTTAATATACAATATTGCAATATTTATCATATATTCATATGTCAACTCTGCAGTGCAGCCAACAAAAATGAGCAAGTGAGAAAAGTAAAAAAAAAATTTTATAATCTTATACCGTACTACCAACTTAACAAAATCAGAAATCTGGTTTTTCAGCCAAAAAATCGCAACCGTTAATTTGATTGTTCAATAAAAAAAAAAATAAGCCACTAAAAAATCTGATTTTTTTTTTAAAAAAAGCTTGACATCGATTTATGGGATCATTACAAAGCCTCATATTTTTTAATTAAATCCATCATATTTTAATTAAATTTCTAAAAATTGGAGACGGAAGGGGGCAAAATATTTGATGTATAATAAGGCACGGTAGTTACTCTTACACACACATATATATTTCCTTTCTCATACTTGACTCGAGGCACTACCGTGCCTCTTGATAGAGGCGCTTTGAATATATAGTACACGATGTATGAAACTGGAGATGTATGATACTGTGTGATACTCCTGTATCATACTCCGGTATCATACCTACCCATCACTGGCCCTGATTTTCGGACCAAACGTATTATACGACACAAATAATGGGGTCGTATACTACGCGTATTATACACTTATAATACGGCCGCATGATATGAGCCCAACTTGTCTGTAAACCAACTGCCGTTCTTTCCTTTCTTTCGCTCCCTTTTTCGGCCAATCAACGTCTCCTTAGCAACTGTCTGACGTGCATTTACATTTTTGTATTACATTATCCCATCGGTTTATTTCCCTTCCAATACAGTCCAAACCAGTCTAAACAACATCATTAAAGCAAAACCTACCACCACTTTCCAGCTTTCCTCGTGCGCGCGGAATCATTCTTTGTATACGATCGTATTCAGTGCGTTTATAGTTTATATAACAATTTGTTTTGTTTTGAAAAATTTTGTATTTTTTTTTTTTTTTTTATATAACCTCAAGTTCTATTGTTTATTAATCATCAAAGTGTCGTAACTGTATTATTTTATCGTTTGAAGTTGTGAATATCAAGTCTGATTATTTTTTTTTTGGTGTTACACTTATAAATGAAAATATAAATGTCATTTTAGAAGTAGCTTTATATTCAAGATGCCAAGTTGATTTTAATTTCATCTCTACTAAATCAAATAATAATAATCTAATTCCATGTAATGAAAAAAAACAGTGATTATGTGGAACAATTTATTTATAGGTTTTATAATGTGATAAACTATTGAAAAATTGTATGAGTAGTTGTATTTAAGTGAACTTAGAAAATATTAAAATAAACAATGTTTGACCTCTCAGATAGTGAAATAACTGAATCCAAAAATTTAAAAATAATGGAAACTCCTCAAAATTTGATAAATTCGAGTCGTATACCTCATGGTGCATTTGATAGTATTGACAGTGGATATTTGTCGGGAACGCCATACTCGTTTGTCTACACACCAAATACAGTAAATAGTCGAGAAAAAATAAGTTGTAGTTCATCACCTAAAAGATATTATTGGCTAAGACAATCAGAACGACATCGATCAAAACATTTAAATTCTTTGATCAATGCTTCACCGACAAATACCCATAATCGTCATAATGAAATTTTGGAGGGAAGTTTAAGTAAAGATTTATCAATGAATCGACATGAATTCCGAATGGAGCTAAGACACCATCGAAATTGTACCAGAAAACATCAACGTAGTACAGCTGTTGTTACACCAGCCTCAAGTTTAAATTGTCACAATCATAATTCATCACTTACATCTTCAACAATTCCTTTAGAATCATTCGGTGCTTTTCATCAAATTGACGAAAATGTCGAAAAAAAACTAGTCAATGTGCCTCAAAGTACTCCCTATACTACAACTCCTTCAAAAAAAATTAATTTTATATTACCAAAAATTGAAATAACATCGCCAACAACCAGTAAAACTAGTCCTTTTAATAAGAATACAAATTCAAATTTATCATGGAATAAAAAATTAAGGAGACTTAAAATCAACGATCATATAAATGTTGATATAAAACCAAAACGTTTAGATTTTGATCGGATAAATTTTACAAAACATCGTCGAAGATCAAACTATGTTAATATAATTGGAAAAAGTAAAGTTGATGTGTTTAGTTTACTTGGTGAACAAACAAATCATTGCTGGATTGTTTCAAAAATACTGGGATATTTAAGTCCACAGGATCTTTGTTCGATAAGTATGGTATCAACAATTTGGAGAAGAATTTGTTTTGCTGATAATTTTTCAAATAAACGAAGAATACAATATGTACATTATCGACAAAATACAAAAGAAAATCTCAGATCAATTAAAAAATATAAAACTGATATTAATAATAGTATAAGTGAAAGTCCAAAAACTCGTACAAGAGGATATTTGGTTCCTGTTCACAATTTATTATCACCAAAAGGAAAAAGAACACCAAGTAGTCCACCAGTTTCACCGAGTAAAATAAAATTTCATTCATTTCTCAAGGTAAATTTAAATAATCATCATCTTTATTACCGATTGGTTCAATCAAAATTTATTTTGACGTAAACTGTAAAAAACTCAAATGACTATGAATAGTGAATAAAAAAAAAATAATACAGAGTTGATAATAACTTAATTTCAAGCATAATTGTTGATAAAAGTTTCTTTTTTTTTTAACCTATTATACATTCTGCTCTAAATAATAAAAAAATTTCTTTTTCTCTTGGTTATAAATTGATCGCAACTTTGTGTGTAATGAAATCTGACCTATGTAATCAAGCACAATAGTCAGTTTTGTTACCTATACCTATATCCTTGTCGATAATCGTGAAGATGGTAGATTTTCAATTTTATACTAATATAAACACTTAATCTTATAAAAAAATTACTATTTATGAAAATTATTTTTTAATCTTTGTTATACGAAATATAAAAGATCGTTTTATTTTACGAGTGTGATTTCATATATATAATTTATACTTGTGAGTAAAGAAAAGTAAAGCAAAAAAAAAAACTTTTTGATAACAATAAGGTTTTTAAAATAATTGTACATCTATGTATGAATTTATTTATGAATTTTATTAAAACCCTTGAAGAAAATATTAAGCTTACTCTTTACGTAAAATTACAGTCTTGAAGTACTAAAATTTTACATAAATTTGAATAATTGCAATGAGAATTACATTAGCTTAGACCTTTCCTTTTTTAAATTTATCTCATAGTTTCTTGGAAGAAAAAATAAAATTTCGATTGATTTTGATTTATCCATTTTTTTTCCATGATTTTGATTTAAACTCCTTCAATGTTGGTGATTGATATGTTTAATCTAACAGGTGGTTTTGACAAAACAAATACCAATTTATGACAAAATAAATAGTAGATTTTTATGTATTAGTTTACCATCATTCATCAGTAAATAAGCCATAAAAATTTAACGTTTTCAGAAAAACTAGAAATTTCGTTTATGACATTTATTGTTTTCGCAATATTTTAAAGTAATTCCAGATATAAAAAATTATATATCTGCGAAAGTCTCAATCACATGTTAAAACCAGAAAAATCCTAACAAAATTGAAAGAGAAATCTGGAGAAATATTCCTGCTAGAGAATATATTAGTAAAAAAACTTAGCTTTTTTCCATGTTCAATATTGATTGGAGAGTTTTTACCACGCTATGTCGTTATGGTAAAAATATGAAAAATTTATCAATTTACATATTCTATACGTTTTAGAAAAAAATTGTTGCCCATGAATTTTTTTAAATATAATCATTTAAATGGGGTCCAACACTGAAAGACGATCACGATTAATCGCAAAAATTCTATAACTGATCTCGACAGTCTCTCAGTGAAGGACAATCATAGTTAAAACTGCCGCGTTCTGATCAGCATAGCAACAGCCTCTCAATTCAACTCACCGTCGTTTTAAAAATGTGAATTTTTAATAAGCATAACAAATCATTGATTTATCCGTTATTCTTACGGATGTTTTTAATGTTAAAAGCAAGTTTTTCTTTGAAAAATAGTCTGATAAAAATTACTGGATTGTCATAAGAACAATTCATAAATTTTTGATGAATTTTTAATTAGAACAAAACTACTGTTTAGCGATGTCTTTTTAAAAGTTTTTTTTCCGTTTAACTACTCTCCTATATTTCATTTCGCAATATATATTATTGCTAATAAGCAATTTTTGAAAAATATTGTAACATTAATCTATCCTCTTTGGTTGTTGAACATACATTTACCAGATATTATATAAACTCATATATTACTATTTATTGTTTTTCTGCCATCAGCTACGATCATTACGGGTTTTCAAGTCTATTGTTTTTTTATCGTTATAAGTAATAATCATGCACTAAAAAAGTGATACTGTGCTATTAATTAAATATAATTTTTATAGCTAGGTTATTAATGTTACTTGAGTGTATTTTAAAGACAACCCAAGACTTTTTTATCTTAATGATGATTCATTAGATATATGTATATTTTAATATATTATAACTTTTGTAAATGATCTCCTGCAGTGAACTTAAACTTTTGAATCGAATTTAAAATAACAGTATAAATGTGTGTAGTCACGCTATACTGACAATTGACTAATGTAAAAAAAAAAAATAAACTTTATTATTTGTTGTTCACTTCAAAAGTTCATTCAACAACGTAGTCATAGTATCACTTGGCTAGTACTCAAGTTTTAGTTATGGACTACGGTGTTTTCATGACTAGTCAACGTATCTGAAAATTTTTAATTACGGTTTTTCGTATAGTCGATATATATCTTTTATCGCAGATTTTAGCTAACCAATAAATTTTCAAAGTATTTTCGTAGTAATTTAATTTTTTAAGTACTGATATTCTAACGAAAATGAAACTGATTTTCAAATTAACGAAAATATAGAAGAAAAATTTTTCCAGCATGAAAAATATATATAGGTATTTAATATTTTTATTCTTAAAATATTAATATTTTCATCAATAGTTATCATTACTTATTATTCATTAATTTTTTATTAGTAATAATTATTTTTGTTAATTCCGCTGATCACGCTGAGTTATAGTCAAAACATAGTCATGCATATATACAAGTTTCTCAATTGTAGTCATTCGTAGTTACCACCGTCTCATACTCTCATAGTCTGTTGAATAAAGTTATTTCAAAAAAATCAACGCTTGCATTGAAGTTATTTTTAAATAATTCATTGCGATATCCAACCATCGCTGGAGAATATACCAGAATTTGTTGAACTAAATTTTTTGAAGGTATACAAGTAAAATTCGGAATAATAAAAATAATCAATAAAAAATCCATTTATATTATAAAAATATGTTTTTGGTTTAATCAAAATAAAATTAAAATTTTTACTGTTAACTTTACTGCTGGTCATGTTACTCTCTTGCAGGGCTTATTTTTAATGCTAGAGGGTAAAAAACAGCTCGTGAGAAGGGGAAAAATAGTTGGAATGCAAGACAGCTGGCTCTTTTTTATATATGCATATGGTGTTTTATTTGTCTGGTCTGGGTTAAAATTTGCTTTTTTACTTCTAAAAGTTTTTCATCGATTTACGATAATAATAGTTATAAAGTAAACACCTAAGTGACTAGAAAAATTTTAAAAAATTCAAGTTTTCAATTATCCTATTTGATTATCAATAATTCTTTTAAAATAAAATAAAAATTAATTAATTTTTCAACTACAAATTCCGATTGCTTATTGTTTTTTTTTTTATTACTTTTATTAAAAATTAAAATAATTATTATATATAAGTTTTATGAAAGCTTGTAAATTATTGTTATTAAGAATTTTAAGTGAGAGGCGAAAAAAATGTGGGCTACCCGACTAGAACGACTCCAATGACTGTGTAAATTGAATTTGAGACTTAAAGTTTGCTATTATCTGTCATAACTGGAGATATTTTCTTTTCTTTCTTTCTTTTATAGATATTTAACCTTGAAAACTCATTGGTTGTTCTATAAAATTATTTGAGTTATATTTTAGAATTTATCAAGTACAGGTAGTTATTTGAAGGTATACCTTGTTGTTTGTTGATATTATATACGTGCATTAATAGATCTCTTGGGTGGGTTCATCTTAGTATTTTTTTTGCCAAATAATAATAAATAAGTGTCATAGCATCAAAGCTAACTGGCCTTATAATTTAAAATTCAAATTATTATTCAGAATCAATTTTATCCATTATAAATTTTTATTATAGAACTGTATACCTTAGTAGATGTTTTTACAAATTTCTTCTCTTTTATTCATTTTCAATATTTTTTAATAGTCAATTTTTAATTAATTGAGTAATAAAAAATATATTAAAAAATATATATCAATACAAAAATACGATATTATAAAAATGAATGCTATCAAACATATTGAACGTTAACAAAGTAAATCTATTTACCAGAATTGAAATTAAATGAATCATATTTTGATTTCTCAAAGATATTATAATCATACAACTATTTTTTAATATTACCAGAGGCCTTCAAAACAAATGTCACTTGTACTATAAGTAGTACGGAAATGTTGAAAGCTTGATAATAAATATTCTGTTCCATTAAATTTATATCAGCTTATATATATAAAGTACCTATCAACAAAAATGAACCAACCTGAAGATTAAGTATCTCAAACAAATTATCTAATATTGTAAAAAATTAAAATAAGTATTATAATGTTATGGTTCTTAAATTTCAAACCAAGTAAGATCATGTGGGCTCAGTTATTCAAAAAACTATCAACAGTGTTTTTATTTTCAATACTATTTTTATTTAATATTTCAAGTTAATATATATTTTTTTTCCTTTATCCTACACTTGTCTTAAAAAAATAAACTTACATGTTCACTTTTTTTCTGTAAATTTTATATTTTTTCTGATTATGCGAGCTCCCGTCCCGCCAACATCATCAAAACAGTTCCGTTCTTTAATGACGCAGTAAGAAGAGAACGTTGCTCGCTGTTGCTATGCAGTGGCCTTGCCGATATACACCAAACTGACATCCGCATTATTATTATTTTGCTTCGGATAAAAGTGCGGATATAAACAGACAAAGCAAGATATGATGCTTCTGTAAAACTACACAACATGATCAGAATTTGATTACGGCCCGGCAAAAGTCGCTAGTCTTGATAGAAAGCAATATTTTTTTTTTTTATTTGTCAGTATAGCCTGGTACCACTTTTTTTTCAATTATGTGAGTACAAAAAAAATTACTAAAAAAGGCATACTTTTATATTTATTTAATAATACGTCATTTTATGTCAATACTGATCATAAACTTTAGTGAAGAAAGTATTTCGTCGCATTACATTCCATTTATTAAGGCTGAATGTCAAAATATTAAAAAAACCCTCACAGATTTTGATCAAAGTAGGCTCATTTTTTAAGTGAAATAAAGATCTATTTTATCAAATTTTTATTTGTAATTTTCCATCACGTTTTAACCGAGATAATTGGGGTCAAAATTGATAAGAATTTATTCTTAACGCACAAGCATAGGGAGCATCGGCACGTTTTCACTTCTATTGAAAAAACGCTCTTACAGAAAACCTTCATTTTACTACAGCTTATACTTCTTTAAATAACAAAAATTATAAAAAAAAAATTATCAATTTCTATCATGAATTGTAAAAGTTATTAATTAATTCATACAAAAATTGACGCTCATCAGCCGTCGAACAATACATAGGAAATGTATGTAAACTGTTTTAGTTTATTTCTTGTATCATGATCACACACACACATTTGTAAGTCCAAGTAGTTTACATCGGGCGCATGGTAGAAATATACAGGTAGGTCCAATCCTCGAACAGAAATAAAAATCTACTGGGCTATCTTCAAGTAGCCATCTTTAATAAATTTTTTGTATGTGTGTTTAAATCTGTGTGCCTATATATGTAATATTACATATGTGTGTGTGCCTGTCATATTATTATTGCTTACTTGAGATGATTTGAAACATTTCTGTTTCTTATTAATTATTTATGTATAACATAGATAGATAAATAATGCATAAATAACTTGCATTGATAATAAATGAAAACCTTAAAAATATTGTTTAATATTTATAAATGTAAAACTAATCCTCAAAGATATGTAATAAATGTAATGGCAGTTATTCAAATTTGATTTACTGGGTACTTGCTTAACATGTTAATAGTTGAACGATAAAATAAATTGAAACCTATTGATAATAAAAGTTTATACTATTCAAACTATCAATTTAAATATTTTTAGTAAATAAATAAAAAAATTAAATATCGCAATAATATTACAACTACAGTTGTTTTTTTATTTTTTTAAATTTTTTTTCAAGTTCAAATTTTGATGATTATTTATCATGCTTTCAATTTATGATTCAAATGAAATAGCGCTAGTTTTAGCCAATATGGTGACGATCAGAGATTCTTCCTATTGGCTGAAAAAAAACCTATATGCGCACGGACCTACCCGTATAGAGTGAAACCGTCAGAAGATCACGATGATCAATCAGCGCATGCGCCAGAATAAAACGATACATGGAAAATCTGTATATGTATGTGACTGATTGAAAAATTCGGTAAGGAAGTGGAAACACAGACACGCAAATTTTATACGTATTGATATGTATAACTGGAGTGCGTTCGAAAAGTCACTCGGAAACCCGGAAGCAGCGCAGTAGACGAAAAAATATAGGAATAAAATAAACTTAAAAGTAACTAAAGGTTACTGTAGACTATTGATTGTAATAACTGCTATATTGCAGGCCACTCACTTTTGTTACTTATGAAAAGTATTTTTATAATCATGCTTACCACAACAAAATATCAAAAATTTTCTATGATCACAATCTTGAACTTCCGGGTTTCCGAGTGACTTTTCGAACGGACCCCTGAATTCTGGCGCATGCGCTGATTGATCATCGTGATCTTCTTCTGACGGTTTCACTCTATTTCTACCATGATCGGGTGTTTCACGATCAGAAATTTTCTTGCTAAAGAGGCATTAGTGTTCGTAAATACGGGCTGCCTACACTCAACGAACGACCATTTGACAGTATAGCGAATAGATTTGGGATGTGGGGGCACTAAAAATATTTCTTTTTAGTATTGGTAGATAGGCGCCCTCTCGGACCGAAATTTGCTCCACCTTTGCTTTTTACTTTCGACCTTAAATTTTTTTTTTTTACGGAGCTGAAATTGGCACTTTCAAATTTTAATAGTCCAGGGGTGCATTCCTTTAATAAAAAATTATTTTTCGTTTTCGTTTTTCGCCCTGTAATACCGACAAAAAACTAAAAACAGAAACAACGACAAAAATGATAAAATCCTCTATAAATTTTCCTAGACTATTTATCTATGGTAAAATAGTTGAAAAATCAATTTTTATAACAAATATGCTCTAAAAATTTTTGTTTATTTCAGTAATAAACAATGAACATTAAATACAAAAAAGTTATTCCTTCTATAATTGGGGTAAAAAAGAATAATGTCATGTGCCAGTATTGCCACCACAAAAAACAGCTTTTTTTCTATAAAAATTTGGTCGGTATTACAAGTACTACAAGTGGGAGAGGATCGTTACGCATCACTGTACAGCGGGATTTTGTTACAACCAAATTATACCAAAATCCTCACAAAACTTTTACGAAATTCGCTTAAAATTCCAATCAAATTCGGGATTGATTGTTCTAACTTTATGGACTTGCAAATTTACAATTCTTGGCAATCATTTTTCGTCGAAAGTATTTTTTATGTTTCAAAACATGTGCAGACGTCTTTTACAACATCCTTTCCTGACGTCCTTGATAACGGTCTGTGATGATTGATACTGTACGATGTATTAACTGTGTTCATTGTAACATTGACTTTGCTTTCATTTCATTTTTTTTCTTTCTTTTCCTTTACACAATTACATAAATGTAAAACATCACTTTACTACATAATTTTTTATTATTACTTAATAAAAAATTTTTAGCGTTTATTTGAGATGCATGGCAAAACTCTGTTTCAAATATATAGGTAAACCAAAAATTTAAAAAAAAAAAAAGGCGAATTTTTAATTTTTATAATAACATGAAGTTTAAAATCTAACGGTTCTCACTAAAATTTTTAAATGTATATATGGGGTATTCCAAGTTACCATGCAAATGTTGCAGCATTTATCCTCGACTTCTCAGATTGTTTCGTTCTATTTTTTTTTTTTTTCAGTTTATGTGGACAAAAAATAAAGCTTAAATTTTTTTCAGAATTGTTCACCTTGCCCTTTGTGATTTTCCACCCATTTTTTCTTTAAATTTAACCTAATGCAAAACTTCCATTTTTTTTAAATAAAATAATTTTTCTAATTATTAATAAAAATTTTTGATACGAAAGTGAGTCTTCATAAATATAAAAGTGAACCATTGATAAAAATGCCTTATATACAGTAAGGATGAGAAAATTTTTGTGATGTCAGGACGGTTTAATTTTATTAAATTTTTCTTTTTTGTGAAACAGAAAAATTGAAAAAAAAGTATAATACTTTCTACCGTGGTCAATGCGATGAGGTATTTTCTTTGTTTTTTTTTGTTATTTACATAAAATATTAAAATTATTATTTTCAATATTAGTATTTATGTTAAACGAGAAGAGGGACACGGTGCAGGATAAAAAAAAATTTAACTATCGTTAACTTTGGTATTATTCCTCTCAGTGTTCCAAAAAAAAAAAAACACTGCTCTACTTTATAACGCAGTGACTGTTTGTAACAATAAACTATTCGCATAATTTTAAAAGTTTATTTATTAATTGGATAGGAATCCATTTCCGGTTTAATATAAAGAGCTTATCTATACCTATAATGACATTATATAGTGTTCGATCATAACAGTGTTTGTATCAAGTAGTATTGTTGACATTTAAAAGTATTTTATCTTAAAAAAAAAAAACAATCAGAATATTGTTTCTTTTTTTTTTTTTTTTTATAACACCAATTATTGTTTATAATAAATGATTTAGTTCTTATTTCAATCAATATATTGACAATAAGTTTTCTTCTGAAAAATGAGCAAAAAAAATTTCTCAGTGTACCATCCCTTGAATTTCTGTAAATCCTTGGAAGATACATTATTGTGAGCATTTATTCTATAACTATCTGGATTTTTATTTGAAAAAGAGTCAATTGTTATAATCAAATCAATTAGTAATATTTTTATTATATACAAGATGAGGTCAACATAATAACATAATCTTCTACTCGTGTTTTTAGAGTTGCTGTCTTGTTTTCGTCACTTGCTATGCGTTTTGGTTCAGCGAGGTATCTTGAAAATTGAAATATAATATAGTCATAGATTGAAAATAATGAGAACTAGTAAAATTATTTACGTAAAAAATTGAATGAAAAATACAGAAGTATACAACAATTGATGAGAATTTTTTAAAAAAAAGAGCAGTTCACAAGCAAGTTTAATATTGGGCTTAGCGTATATATGATAAATACAATCTGATTGCATAGCAACAGTAAGGTCGAAACATGAAATAATATGGATCTGATGCGCAACTGATGATAAAATAGAAGGGGAAACATCTTGGCCCACATCGAAAGAAAAAAATTTTTTTTTTTATTGACGGTAGTACAGTTTTATTATTTTACATTCGTCCGTTTATTTTACAGGATTAAATAAATAACAAAAATTTAGAGATATGTCTTTGATTATAGTTACATCGAAATGTTTACCTTTTCCAAAAAAAAAACTTATCGCTGTCAATACATTTTAAAGATTATAAAGGTACTATCGAATTTTTATTTTTTTTTTTATAATTATTATTATAATTTCTTTTTTTTGTTACATATTATTTGCTTAAAAATTAGTCATATGCCATCTTAATTTTTATATTTATTTCTTTGATAATGACTACTAAGAAGTGAATGTTTTTCTCGTGAATACTACTTAGACGTTCAAACTTGGCCCCCATTCATCCACTTCACGACCGCTTCAAGAATTTTATCCCGTAGATGTTTTGTAACATGATATAAAAAAATATATACATATATATACCCACATTTGAAGTCGAAGAAGTCAACAACTGATCTTTTAATTTTTTCAACTATTTTGTAAATATTACCGATACCGTATAGCTCTTATTAATTTTTTTTTTTGTTTTTATACTTACCGAAAATATACTCTTTATTTCTATGGTCGATTTTCGTTTTCATATATTTTTTCCAGCCGAAGATAATGTTGAAAGTCATAAAATAAATTATATGAATTCTTCTGAACTTTCGAGTCATATATTTGAAATTAAATTGTATTGTTTTCGATTTGTTAATATTCATATAAAATCTATAGAAATTACAAGACGAGTTTTCTGAAGCATTAATTATAAACCATTATATTTATAAACATTTTGAAACTATCATCTCGAATTTTTTCAAGCGTATTATACTACAAGCAAACATATACATGTTTGCATATATTCTTATGAATACTATTACTAATTTTTTTTTAGTTTCAACAATTTTACTAAGTTTATCGTCTTTTAGAACAAATAACATTCATTTTATATAAACTTTGACGGTTATAAGAATTAAAAATATGACTATATAAATTTGATAGTGCTGTTGTTTTTGGTGAATAGGGTTAATAACTGACATGAAAATTCTATTTTTATTCTATTTCTTCTTATTTTATTTTTATTTAGACTATAATATCAATATGACATGTATATTATTAATATAAATTAATACAATATTAATAAACTTAATTTTCAACGACAACGGACAATTAAGGAATTAAATCGAGTAAATAATCTTTAACTGCCCAGAAAAATTAAACGTAACAACCACACAACACTTAAAAACGTGTTAATGTGACAGAGATGAATAATTTTTAATTAATATTCAAATGCCGAAAAATACGAGAATTTTTCATTAATTAAAAAAAAAGAAAAGAGAGTGAGAAAGAATATCAAGCTAGGGAACCGAGAGACAACCAATCACACAACAAAGAACCGGCATTACAGTTCTATTCTTTTTATAAAAAAAAGCAAAATTTGAAGTTATAATTTGTAGTTATGTAAGTTTAAATTGTTAAATAAAAAAAAAAAAAAAAAAAAATTATACTTGACCCCGCGTAGTTAAATTCTAAGCCAATATTATTCAATCTTATATATAGCAGGGTCAGGTATAATTTTTATATTTTTTATTTTTTTTATTTAACAATTTAAATTTACATGAATCAAAAATAAATTTTCTTCTTCGATATTTCTCTAGTATCATATGTTATATTGTAGATTTTTATGAAAAATTAATTAATAGCAAAAAGAATTGCATCACATTCCAAATACTTGACACTTTTTTTTGTACAAAATATTTTAATTTTTGTTTTGTTAGATATCACATCTTTTTGTGAAGTTTCTACCTTCATATTTAAATAACACAAATATTAGTTGGGTTGCTACGCGCTTTATCTATATAGCTCCAAAAAAAAAAAATTGAATTTTGAAAAACTTGGATTCAAGACCTTTCGAGAGGGTTAATATCTGATCCCTCTAAAAATTTTAAATTTTTTGGATAAGTCATTTTGAAAAAAAGCAATTTTGAAAATTTGATAGATTCAGTTTGAATAAGTTTACTGGTTAATCAACCGTGCAGACATTTTTTTTTTTTGAATAAAAAAAAAATAGAAAAAAAGATCTGGTAACGTTTGTTGGGGCGTGGGCCCGCGTTACCCTTTGAAAATTAAAAATTTTCAATACTCCGGCTAGGGCCATGGTAAACTTAAATCATTGCTTAAATATAATTAAATGATTTGTCATTATCAACATCAACATTATTAAAAAAAACGATATCAAAATTTTGGTTGACTACATGATCAATGAAATGAAATTTACTGTAAAATAGGTTCATGTACTAGAAAAAAAATATGCACTTTATTAAAGATGGCGGAAAAAACCCATAATGCGGGCGATAAAGTTTTTTGAGACGCAAATTTTGAGCATAGTACGAAGTCTCCCTGACAATTCTACGTTGAGTTATTCAATATCTAATTTTTAAAAATTGTTAAAAAATTGATTTAGATTGCTATAACTTTGAGAATAATGAAAATAAAAACATCGTATTAGGCTCAAATGAAAGTTCTTGAAAAGCTCTTTAATAGGATATTCGGGTTTTTTTGCGACCTTGAAGAGTTTTTGAGAAAAAAAATTAAATATCTGAGTCTTTTTTTTTCTATTTTAAAGTTTTTTTTTTTTCCACCAAAAACTATTAAAGATAGCGAAAAAAAATTAAATGTCTGATTTTTTTTTATTTCTATTTTTAAGTTTTTTTTTTTTCTACCAAAAACTATTGAAAAAAATAAAAAAAACCCACTACGCGGGCGATAGAGTTTCCAGAGACGCATCATTTAAGCCTAATACGATCACTCTAAGTCAATTGGTTCGTAAGTTATGAACGTTTTTTTTTTTTCGGCCGTAAATACAATACTGCGGCTCCTAGCTTCCGTAAAATTAAAATTTTGTAAATTCTGGACTCAAGGTCTGTCAAGAGGATTTATATTTAAAAGTGTCTATTTTGCCGTCAGTGTCCCCTATATATTTTTTAATCTAATTTATTTTATTCAATTTTTGTTTATTAAAATGGATTAATTATTGTCATTATATTACCAAGATATTATTATTTTATTTTATTTTATTTTATTTTTTTTTACATTAAAATAAATTAATTATTATTATAATGTTACCAACATAATAACGAAAATCTGGACTTTTGAAATAATTTTAATAAAAACGCAATTTTGAAAAATTGATTTTACTTTAAAAAAAAAATATACAAGTAAAAAATTTAATTTTTTTTTTATCAAAAAGCTTGATATTAATTCATGGAATCACACGGAATGAAATTTTGATATCGATAATTTATAATATTTAAATTAGTCATTTTAATTTTAGCAAGGACAAAGGTTACCTCTGTTTCGTGTATAATAGTCTTGGTAGTGCCTTTTCACTTTCATTTGTTTTTCTAATTGAATATATTTTTTTTCTTATATTTAATTTTTTTTTTCATCCTGATGCTATCCGGGTCAGGCAACTTCTATTTCAATAAACAAATTATCAAATAATGTTTACTTGATCAAATCTGGATCCCGATCGGATCAAGTTGTCCCTGTTGAGGATAAGTTAGAATTATCCTGATCTAGAATAGATCCGGCAAATGGTATTAAAAAAAATAAATTATGTGATAAATTTTACCTGATCAAATCTGGATCCAGATTGGATCAAGTTGTCCCTGTTAAGGATAAGTTAAGATTATCCTGATCTAGAATGGATCAGTTTGTGGTAGAGATACCTGAATAGGGAAAGCCTTATCATATCCTTATCCGGATCGTATCAGGATGTGGTAAGGATACCTGAATAAGGATAACCTTACGCATTTCTGATCCGATACTCGGAGTGCCTCTTGATAAATAAAAATGAAATAAAAAAAAAATAGAATAGAATTGGAATAGTATTTTTATGTCAACCATAGCTAAATAAAACTGTTGCTGCGTTGTTGAAAATTCACCAAAAACAACAGCACTGTCATATTTTTTTGTATAAATATATTGATTCCTTCTTATAGAAGCCAAAGGTTATATAAAATCAATGATATTTGGCCCAAAAAGCGATCAATCACATAAACTTGGTAAAATTGTTTGAAATAAAAAAAATTTGTAATCGTATTTGTAAGAATATATGGTTATTTAAAAAAACTCCTACGGAAATATTTCATAGAAATTTTACTCTTGATCAATTTTTTGTATACAAAACAATATGATACCAAAAAAAGAGAATTTATAAAACTTAAATATCTGTAAAAATCCTAGCAAGAAAAGGGTCTATATGGGCTTAAGAAATCCGTATTGAAAAGAAGTATAAATTGATAGTAAAATTAGCGATTTATAATAGAAATGTTTTTAACTACAAGTGTAAATGTGTGTACCATCCCTATCCCTGTGTGCTAAAGTTGTCAATTTTGACATTAATTATCTAAAAAAAAATTAACATGAAAATTTTGAAAAAATTCATCAAAAAATAGATAATTATTCAGGCTTTCATTTAAGCCCAAAAAATCAAAAATACAATAACGGGAAATTATCTTTACTTCTAACCTTAACTAAATGTGTCAAAACTAAATTTTCTTATTTTGTTCTTTTGGTATCATATTTTATCTGCAATTTCGAGTACTTACCCATTTTTCTGTACAAAAACTTGTATTTTTTTTTTCATTAGTTTATTTATAAAATCAATTCATGGGGGGGAAAATCAAAATATACAAAATTAATTTATAATTTTTTATAAAATATTTCCGTTGGGGTAAGCAAGTCTGTCATTATGGTTCTTATAAATTATCCATCTCAAAAAAGAGTTTGACACACATTACGTTATTTTTTCAGTTAAACCTTCCAGTTGAATTAACTTGTGATATTTTCGTAACTCAATATTTATACATATATATAGACCAATTAAAAGATTTTGTGTTTGCTTAGATAATATCGAATTTCAAAGATATAATAATATATATGCTTTGTTTCCAACTCTGAAAAATATCTCTATATAGCCCGTTCAGCCGTTTCAGGCGATTGCTTTTATTTTCCACCGGATTAAACACCAAATATCTGAAAAAAAGCGGTTCTTTGTAATAAGTTTTCATTTGAATATAATATTCAAGGAGGTAGCTAAGAAAATCGTTGTTTAAAATTTTATATTTCATATTAGGTAGTTTTAGAATGTTGTCAACTCAAAATTCGTTATGAAATTCGTATAATAAAGAAATATAAAATAATTATAAATTTAGCGATATTTCATTCAAATTGATTTAACGTACAACGCTAGTAAACTCGATTCAATGGGAATGTTATGAAATTTTAATATGATATAAATGAAATAATAACGAATCTGAATGTGTTATTAAAAATATAGGTAATAATCATTATTTTTTAATTAATTTTCAAAGTAGGCCTGTTTTAGTAGGGTTATACATGGCTCTTATGGGAGCAAGTGGACTCAAATAATTTTGAACATAAACGAATATGACACAACATTAAGAAATCTTCCAAAAACTAATAGATTATAAAAAAATTTCAAAGTTTTTTTTTATTCTAATATCATTGTGGCAAATAATATTAGATTTTATGTAATAATAAAAAGTAAACACAAAAAAAAAAAAAAAATTAGTAACGAACGCGTTCCCTGTTGAAAATTGAAAATTTTCAAAACTCCGGCGAAGCCTTATTTTGACCTTTGTCGTCGAACAACAAAATACAAATTTTTTTGTTTTAATTTTTCTTTTAATTAAAAAGCTTGCAGATGTATTTAATCAGTTTAAATATTTAAATACCATGTTCATTATATATTGAAGAATAAGGAATATCTATTGATACATTACTTTTTTTTTTATATTTTTATATTATACCAATTTTTTTTGTTAATATTCATTTGATTTATAAAAAATTATTAGTTTGTTTTTTTTTTCGGTAAATGTTTGATTCAGTTACTAAATTATTTATAAATCTATATATTGTCGTTACAATTATTTAAACGATTATTAATTATAAATTTTCATTATTATGTTATTAATACATATAGAAAATGTATATTATTTGTCACATGTTTAAGTTTTGTAAACAAAATTAATTATTAATATTGAACAAAAAAAAATTATAAATTATGAAAAAAATTATAAAATTCTACAAAGAAAATAGAAAATTAACAACAAAATATATCTAATTTAAATAACCTTATAGATTGATACATATTTTGATGTCGAAATTAAATTAACAAAATGCTGATTGATTAAATTAAATTAAAAAGTAACAACAATAAAAAAATTTAATTATACAATAGTATGTATTGAAAAAAAATCACCATGTAATAAATGATAATATTATTACGTAGTAATTTTGTTTTATTTAAAAAAATTCTTTAACGGCAACAAATTTTATTTTATTATGAAAAAATGATTCTAAACAATGGTCAATATATTATTTATTTTGTTCCTCAATTTCTGTACACTTATTGTCTTGATCATAATTTTGATATTTAAAAATTCCGAAAATTTCGTTTGATTTACTTCTTTTTTCAGTAATTATATTATGTCCAAGATCATGGCCTTCAAGACAATTACCACAATAGTTTTCAGAGTAAAATCATGCTTTTGAGTATCAATTAGACTTGAGTATTGATTGGATTGTCATATGTTGTTATAATATCATAAATAGGAAAAATTTACATGTTATAATTTACATTGTGTACTATTTATATGTCATGTTGTGACTCAATGTGTAAAAACTTCATAATCAATGAATCATCTATTTTTCCAAATAATAATTATAATATTCTATTTTGTAATTATTAAAACTATCAATATTTTGATTTTTTTATGAATAGTTAGGGAGCCCATCGTGCTTTTACTTACCTCATCGCATCACGAGCTGAAATAGGTTAATTCGACTTGTCTTGGCGAGTACAATAAGCAGTTTCAGTGGCCGACCATTTGGGTGGAAAGACAAGTGGCGGCCAGCGGTCAAAGTGGGTGTATGAGGTAAGAAAATTTACCTCATCGCATCACGAGTGGAAATAGGTCCAATCGCTTGGTATTGATGCCCTGAATACGAAAATAACAATGGCCGACCATTTGGGTGGAAAGACAAGCGGCGGCCAGCGGTCAAACTAAACTTACCTCATCGCATCACAAGTGGAAATAGGTCCAATCGATTGGTATTGATGCCCTGAATATAAAAATAACTATGGCCGACCATTTAGGTGGAAAGACAAGTGGTGGTCGACGGTCAAAGTGGGCGGCCAACGGTCAAACTGAACTTACCTCATCGCAACACGATTTAAAATAAATCCAATCGATTGATATTGATGCCCTGAATATAAAAATAATAATGGCCGACCATTTAGGTAGAAAGACAAGTGGTGGCCAGCGGTCAAACTGAACTTACCTCATCGCATCACGATTTTAAGTAGGTCCAATCGATTGGTATTGATCCCCTGAATATAAAAATAACAATGGCCGACCATTTAGGTGGAAAATTTTTGATGGCCGACCAAAAAACTTCAAAATTTAAAAAAAAAAAAAGTTTTTTGGTCGGCCATCAAAAATTTTCCACCTAAATGGTCGGCCATTATTATTTTTATATTCAGGGCATCAATACCAATCGATTGGACCTATTTCCACTTGTGATGCGATGAGGTAAGTTTAGTTTGACCGCTGGCCGCCACTTGTCTTTCCACCCAAATGGTCGGCCATTGTTATTTTCGTATTCAGGGCATCAATACCAAGCGATTGGACCTATTTCCACTCGTGATGCGATGAGGTAAATTTTCTTACCTCATACACCCACTTTGACCGCTGGCCGCCACTTGTCTTTCCACCCAAATGGTCGGCCACTGAAACTGCTTATTGTACTCGCCAAGACAAGTCGAATTAACCTATTTCAGCTCGTGATGCGATGAGGTAAGTAAAAGCACGATGGGCTCCCTAACTAAAACATATGTAAGCTTATCTAGATTAATTTCTAAACTCTTTTGACTTAATGATGGTATTAAGTCAATTATTCTGATTAATTAAATCATTTTTTGTCCATGAATCGTATAAATGTTGAACATCTTACAGTAGTTTTAGTAAATGAATAAATATTAACCATTTATGTGAACCAGATTGGATAACACAAATAACAATTTTTAGCAATTGTATCTGTTGAAAAAAAAAAAAAAAAAAAAAACACAACAAAACAAAAAAAGCTTAAATGTATTTTGCAAATTTAAGTTGTGATTTTAAATTATATAAAAATGAAATACTTTATTTGATATTTATATGATAAAATTAAAAACTACATTTTCAATATGATGTAATATAATGATAATGTTGAATATTTTATTTTCAAGTATGATAACTATTTACTCACAAAATGTACAAGGCTATAATGAAACAATTGTCAAGTTAATAGTTCATACTTGAAAATGAAACATTTATCATTATCATTATTTTACATCATATTGGAAATGTAATTTTTAATTTTATCATTATTGAATGAATAATTGAAAATCTCAAAGGTTATTATAATAAAAAAACTGCTCTCACAATATTTTTATTATAGAAAAATAATATAAATTGATAAATTGATCATTCAAATCAATATTAATAATATTGCTATTAATAAAAAAAGAGCAAATAAAAAACTATATATTTTTAGTTTAAAATTATTTTAAAAAAATGATTTATTTATTCATTGTATAAAATTTTATAAATTTACCCTCCTGTCAAATTGTGGCAAATTATCTACACACAAAAAAAATTGGAAGTTATGTATCATGTATATTCATAATTTTTTGAAATTTGTTCAATAATCAAATCAATAAAAATATACAAGAAATAAAGTGTTAAATTTACAATTTTTCCAACTGAACAAACAGATTTGTTAAAAACATTCTTATTTAATACTTTAAAGTTGTTTCCCAAAACCAAGGTAGAATGAATATTTGTGCTTAAAAACGCTATATACCGTAACGTTATACTTTATGTCCGGGTCCCCAAGATTTTTGTGCTGCTACTGGTTGAAATATTGACTACTGTAGTATTAGTGTATATACTAATATACACTAATACTATGCTAGTACTCAAAATTTACATCGTGAAACACTGCTATTTCACACTATAAAAAAAATCCTATTGTATGTTTGTGTATGTTCGTATCTGTGTGTTGATTCCTCTTTCCGCCAGAGAAAAACAACGAAGGAGAGACGAACAGTGATGCCGAACTATGAGTCTCCCACGCGCGCAAACCATGAAAAACAATAAATTACTGTTTTTCAAACTTGAATAATTATTAAACGAAACAGACGAAATGAAAAAAATTTATATCAAAAAATGTGTCGTTCTTAGAAAAAAAATATTTAAACTGTTATAAAGATAGATTTTTTCACTCTCTATATCCTGTCAAAAGTTAGCAGTGATGATTTGTTTTTAGTTTTCTCAATATTTGCTGTTTAAGATTTTCCTTTTATCTATTTTTAATAACAATAAGTTCATTAACAATTTAATTTTTTTTTTTTTTATTCTTGGTTGTAGAATTTTCCAATACCTTTCATTTGACTCTAATACGAGCTTTCTTACTTAATTATTAAAGAAGCTGTGACAATTATTCAAAAAAACGCAGTGAATTCAATACTAGTAGGCTCCGCCTACGTAATAATTTTCATAGAATTACAACAGTAAGGAAGAAGGTTCAATTCCCAGTAGGGTCAAATATTTTTTTGATTTTAAATTCTTTCATATTGTTGAAATAAATTATTTTCCAAAGTGGTTCGCACCTATCTTGATAATTCCTAATTCATGAAATTGATACCGTCTTTTTCCTTAGTATATATAGCTATCCCTTCATATATCATCTTCTCCTTAATTTTCTTACCACAGCATTCTTATTACATGTACAAAAAAAATCTTTCATTATATAAATGATTTTATAAAATAATCTTGTTTTCTTTTTAGGCGGGGCGTAGTCTTGCACCATGGGAACGATTATTCTCATGTCCAAAATGTTCATTTGCATCACACGTTGATAATGATAAGAACGTGGGAATATGCACCAGAGAAGGCTGTGGTATCAAATTCTGCACATTCTGTTCTTCAAAACCACATTCTGGACCTTGTAAAACATTACAACTTGCAACACCGACAAAACGAAAAACACCGCCTCTCATCGTAGGATCTAAGCAAAGCAAGAGGAATCTTCGACGTTTATAAAAAATAATACAATGCAAAAACAATGAACAAATATTTTTGCACGTTATCAGACGTTTAATGAACATTAAATAACTCTACAGCCCACCCGGTTAAGGTGATTCAATTTTTATTGCACACATACGGCAGAAAATGAATACTAATTCGAACGGAGATGAATCAAATTCAAAAAAGATTGATTTTGTCGAATCGGAATCTGGAAAAATTTAGCGAATGATGTGCATTGTGCATTCAATTTATCCGTACTGTGCTTTTTATTTTGTGGAATAAAACTATACTGTGCTCTGACGAGTTTTTATTGTATTTCTGTGTAGAGTTTTAGTAGTCTGCAATTACGTTGATAACCCCTCCGGACACGAAAAAAAAAAAAAAAAAGGTGAAAACAAGTTTCATCCCTGCTTTAAGATGAAACTGCCTAGCATACCAAATTGAATACTGTTGATTTCTGTCTACTTGCATCAGCCTTAAAATTTTTATTCTTCGTTCAAGGGTGCATTTCTTTAATAAAAATTTCTTTTTCGTTTTCGTTTTTCGCCCTGTAATACCGACAAAAAACTAAAAACAGAAACAACGACAAAAATGATAAAATCCTCTATAAATTTTCCTAGACTATTTAAATATGATAATCTTGAAAAATCAATTTTTATAACAGATATTCGCCAAAAATTTTTGTTTATTTCACTTATAAACGAAAACGAAAAAAAATTTTTTATTAAAGGAATGCACCCCAAAGTTTTTATTTTTTTATAAATTAAAATCCCTAACTTGAATTAAATAGAAACACAAAAAATACGAAAAAAGTTATGTTAAGAAAAAAAACCTAGTCTTATAAGGAAAAAGTATTAATTAAAAAAATTCTAATAATTGATTAAAGAAAGTTATTGTAAGTTCTGCGAATATTAGGAATATTTTAGATTGCCATATATAGTTACTTCTTATTTTTGTAATTTTAATACTTTATTTTTAAAATGAATCGAAACACTGAATTCACTAACTATTGTTTTTATATCGACATTATAAAAATATTCTGTACGCATAATTACTTTTTTTTATCATCATATTTATTAACAGTTCTTCTCCATTACGTATGTATCATAATAATTATGGAGTTTGTTAAAATTGAATTGTATAAGATTCACGATTATTGGCAGACTTCAAAGCTATGTTCTCCCTGAAATCTCGCTAGTTTCTTCGATGATAAAGCATGCAATCTTCTAATTTTTTTACCAATCTATTCAAAAAATAAAAAACGAACTTACATCATAAAGTGAATGTCAATATTTTATTTTAATATATTATTTTTTTTTGTTTATTTATCGACTCTAGTTAAATTCAATAATAAAATACTAACAATAATATTACTTTGTAATTTTTTCAATGCACATAGGTATTTTATAAGTTGAATAATTTTTTAAATTTATTTTAATGAATACAATAATAGTAAAAATAAAAATATAAAATGTTATTAATTTATCCAATATAAAATATTTAATAAATTGACTAACTGTTATATTTAATTATTTATTTATTTGTTATATATTTTTTTAGTGAATTCATGAAGAATGTAGAACATAAAAAAACAATATATACTGTATGCAGAATCCATGCTTCAAAGTTATGCAGCAGTTCTAAAATTTTGTACACAGTTGGATGTTTTCATTCTGAATACGATGGTATAATTATTTTTTTATGTTAATATAGTGAAGTTTTTATAATTAATTATTGAAAACATCATTGGAAATTAGCTGTTATGGAGATTTCAAACATTTTTTCGGATAAGACATTAGAAGGTCTTTTCGGGTAAAAAAAAACAACCGAAATAGTTTTTTGATATCTGTCATAGTTTCGAAATATGAAATGTCAAAAAAATCGAAACGGGAAATTTTTTTTTTTTTCTGTTATTCTTTTGTAATAAGGGTTTTACTTGAGTAAAGTCAAAAAAGTTCGACATCAATATAATTTTTAAAAATTGATTCTGTGCAATAAAATACATAAAAAAATAAAATACATCTATTTTTCACTTTTTTTTTGTCCTAGGTAACTTTGTTGATAGTTGATTCATAATAAATTATTAAAACTGCTGTTTTTTGAAGGTTAAACACCGTACTATAGGGAGATTTTATTTTTATTTGAATTTAATTTGAAGGCCTGTATCCACTAACATAGTTTTCTAACAAAGTTCTATGCCCGAGAAGACTAGAAATACAGTAGGACGTACTTCCCTCAAGAAACCGTATCGTTATATGGTACGCTCTAAAAAAAAGATGTATTAGATTAAAGACGATATGTGTTTAATTATTATTCAAAAAATTATTCAAACAATTATGCAATTATGATAAACAAATGACTAGGAAAATAAATGCAGTTGTTTGAATATTTTTTCAAAAAGTATAATTGTACCAGTATAATTGTCTTTTTAAAGTAGACACCAGTTTATTTGAAAAATTATTTGTTTAAATAATTTTTGAAATAATAATTGAACAAATAATCGTTTTTTTTCTAATAAATTTTCATGAAATTTATTACATTCATTCGTTGAATTAACAAATCGTTGAGAAAAAATGCAATTAATACAATTATTTATTTATTTTTTAAATAATAATTAAACAAGTAGTTTTTTTTTTTATAAGCATTTTTTTAATAAAAAAAAAAACTTATGGAAATTTTGATGCATTTGTTATAAACAAATAGCTAGAAATGAGGATGTACCCTGATAAATAATTTTTGAAAGGGTAATTATTTAAATAATATGTTTGTTTGTTATGCGCATTGTAAAATAGAATGGTATGGATTGCGCACGTTACCGCGATTGAGCGGCGGCCATATAGCGATACGGATTTTATATACAGGCGAGATAGGGAGTTAGTCCTCCATGGGTCCGTTCGAAAAGTCACTCGGAAACCCGGAAGTTCAAGATTGTGATCATAGAAAATTTTTGATATTTTGTTGTGGTAAGCATGATTTTTTTTATTAAAAATTGTGATGACAGGTAAGAGGTTATTATAAAAAAATATTTTATTGTTTAATTATTAATAATAATTATAAAAATACTTTTCATAAGTAACAAAAGTGAGTGGCCTGCAATATGGCCGTTATTACAATCAATAGTCTACAGTCACATGGGTTTTATCCGTTTGATCCTGTATTATACGTATTAAACGTTTTATCCATGGATAATTGTAAACAACTAAAAATCTTATAATACGCACATCCCTGGCATAGTCCTTAGCGGCGGTGTTTTAATATGTTTTTGGTGATATATAGTGACCAAAGTGCTATAGCATAGACATAGTGATGGTTCGACGATTTTTGAAGTATCATACGTATGGTACGAATGATATGTATGATAGCCGAAAGTGCCCTCTTTTTTTTATAAAATGAAGTAAATCATATACAATACTTTTATTTTTACCAACACAAGCATACACAAGTAAACAACTGTCAAAAATGTTTTTTTTATTACAAAACATTACAAAATTATATATAAAAATTGATATGCATTCGTTTGAATAAGTATCATGTTTACATATATTTTTTAGGCGCCAATTAAGGCGTCAGAAAAATAGTTTAAAAATTGAAATATAAAGGCGCTCTTCAAATGTATGATACATCGTGTATGAAACTGGAGATGTATGATACTCTATAATACACCTGTATCATACCTATCCATCACTGCATATACAAGAAGACTAGAAATACAGGGGTCCGTTCGAAAAGTTACTCGGAAACCCGGAAGCAGCGCAGTAGACGAAAAAATATAGGAATAAAATAAACTTAAAAGTAACTAAAGGTTACTGTAGACTATTGATTGTAATAACGGCCATATTGCACGCCACTCACTTTTGTTACTTATGAAAAGTATTTTTATAATTATTATTAATAATTAAACAATAAAATATTTTTTTATAATAACCTCTTACCTGTCATCACAATTTTTAATAAAAAAAATCATGCTTACCACAACAAAATATCAAAAATTTTCTATGATCACAATCTTGAACTTCCGGGTTTCCGAGTGACTTTTCGAACGGACCCATGGAGGACTAACTCCCTATCTCGCCTGTATATAAAATCCGTATCGCTATATGGCCGCCGCTCAATCGCGGTAACGTGCGCAATCCATACCATTCTATTTTACAATGCGCATAACAAACAAACATATTATTTAAATAATTACCCTTTCAAAAATTATTTATCAGGGTACATCCTCATTTCTAGCTATTTGTTTATAACAAATGCATCAAAATTTCCATAAGTTTTTTTTTTTATTAAAAAAATGCTTATAAAAAAAAAAACTACTTGTTTAATTATTATTTAAAAAATAAATAAATAATTGTATTAATTGCATTTTTTCTCAACGATTTGTTAATTCAACGAATGAATGTAATAAATTTCATGAAAATTTATTAGAAAAAAAACGATTATTTGTTCAATTATTATTTCAAAAATTATTTAAACAAATAATTTTTCAAATAAACTGGTGTCTACTTTAAAAAGACAATTATACTGGTACAATTATACTTTTTGAAAAAATATTCAAACAACTGCATTTATTTTCCTAGTCATTTGTTTATCATAATTGCATAATTGTTTGAATAATTTTTTTAATAATAATTAAACACATATCGTCTTTAATCTAATACATCTTTTTTTTAGAGCGTACCATATAACGATACGGTTAATGCACACAGATAAATTCTTTTTATTGATATTATTACCAAAAAACATGTCAAATATCATATTGTATTTTTTTTTTTTTTTAAATACAAAAACATACAATCCTGTTATTATTTTGATAATTATCAATTATATTATATAATGCAATGTATTAAACATGTCAAAACAAAATGCAGTTTTTTTTTTTTTTAATACAAAAATACAAAAATATTCTTATTTTTTAAATAACACACAAGTTATACATTTTTAACTGTCAATATTTATTAAAGTAATATATATTAAGATATTTTCAGCTTTTTGTTGAAGTTTTTTTTTTTAAAATGCGTTCGAAACATGCAATTAATAATTTAATATGGATTTTTACATGTCTGTCAGCTATATGGACAAATGTAATTGCAATAAAATAGATTCAAAACAATTATTTTACAAATACTTGTCTTTTTTGCAAATGCATTTATTTCCTTCGCCACTTGTTCACTCAAAAATTATTAATTAATTATTTAAAATGTATTTTTAATTGTCTATTGGCTAAAAAAACAAATGTAATTGCATAAATAATTTTTAAAACAGTTATTTTACGCGTACTTTTCTTTTTCGCAAATGCATCCTTCTTCTAAGCTAGTTGTTCTCTTAAAAATTCTTAATTTATATTTTTTTATGCATTTTTATATGTCCAAGGGGTAAGAAGACAAATATAATTGCATAAATAATTTTTTAAACAATTATTCTACGAGTACTTGTCTTTTTTGCAATGACACTTTAGCCAATTGTTTTCTTAAAAATTATTAATTTATATTTTTAAATGTCTGAGGTCTAAAAAGACAAATGTATTCGGATATATAATTATTTAAACAATTATTGATGCAATTACTTTTCTCTTTTTTTGCAAATACATCTTTTTCCTTAGCCAATTGTATTATTAAAAATCATTAATTGTCAATTTTAAATGCATTTTCAAATTTCTAAAGGCTAAGAAGACAGATGTAATTGCATAAATAATTTTTTAAACAATTATTCTACGAGTACTTGTCTTTTTTTACATCTCTGTCTTTAGCCACTTGTTTATTTAAAAATTCTCAATTAATTATTTAAAATGTATTTTCAAATGTCTATTGGCTAGAGAGACTGATGCAAACGATTATATAATTTTTTAAATAATTATTTTACAAGTACTCGTCTTTTTTGCAAATGCAACCTTTTTCTTAGCCAGCTGTTCCCTTAAAATTCATTAATTTGTATTCTTAAATGGATTTTTAATACCCAATTTTCAATAAAAAAAAATTTATTTAATTAAATAATTTTTAAAACAATTACTTTACAAGTATTTGTTTTTTTTCCAAATGCATCTTTCTTCTTAGCCAATTGTATTCTTAAAAATTATTAATTTGTGTATTTAAATGCATTTTAATATCCGATTGTCCAGAGAGACAAATGCAATTGAATAAATAAATTTTAATACAATTATTTTACAAGTTCTTGTCTTGTTCATTTAAAAATTAATAAATTATAATTTTAAATATACATTTTTATATCTGATTGGCCAGGGGAACAAATGCAATCGGTCAAATATGTTTTGAAACAATTATTTTACAAGTACTTTTCTTTTTTGCAAATACATCTTTTTTCTTACGTAAAAATACGTAAATATCGATAATACCATCATGTTCGCAGTAGTCGATAGCGTAGATCAGGTCGGTAGTGAAGATATCATTGGCTTCTCCTCCCTACTCTTATTAAATACGAAAATCGGTCTCTGCGCATGAAAAAAAATTTTTGCTAGTTAGAAATTGTAGTTCTCAAAAAAATTCATGTAGTGCTATACCCCTGGACGATATTGTCAGACTTCTAGCTAGATACATGGTACAAATACTACAGGTATGGTAATGCGCAACCTGCTTGGCCGCTGTGAATCGACCAATCAAAACGTCGAACATACTCTAAAAATGGATGACTTATACGCGCGCGTGATTCAAATTTGTTAAAAAAACTTTTTTAGTTTTTTTTTAGTTTTTTTTTTTAATTATTATTAATTTTATAAATCACAATAATTAATTATTTTTAATTAATAATTATCATATTTTAATGTTCAATATATATGTATAAATTTATTAAATTATTTAAAATTTAAATAATACAATATCAATTGCCAATAAAATAAATATGTTTTTATATAGGTTCACGTTGTAACACTAATAATAATTTATAACAGTAATTTTTAAATATTATTATATTATATACTATTATTATTATATATTATATAAATTGACTTTCATAAAATTATTTGCTTGATGTGCCATTTTTTAAATATTTTTTCGTCTTCTATTTTCTAAATTTATTTTTTGCCAGTGGCATAAAAAAACAATAATAATAAAAAAAAAAAAAATTCTAGGATAAATATGACTTCATTATAATTACCTATTGGTAGATTTAACGTGATGTTCTAATTTATTTGTCAAACTTTCATATTTTTTTTTTATACTTTAATTTTTTTTTATACTTTAAACATGCTCCAATAAACAATATAAAAAAATTGACACAAATTGAGATAAAAACCAATATAAACAGTATGCTAGAGAGAAAGAGGCTCTTATAGAAGAGTATAGATGTTAGAAAGGAAGGCAAAATGAAGCTAGTTCGACTAGTTGATTGGTTGAAAAAAATAAGGCTGCGCAGAACATTACGAAAAATGCATGGACTATTGCTATACCTGTAGTATTTGTACCATGGCTAGATATACGGATCCCGCCTTACTCTCCGTTTCTCCCACTCCATGAAGAATAAATTATTTTTTTTGAAGTCCATTTCTTTCTTCAACTATTTGTTTATTTAAAAATAACTTAAAGGCATTTATTTATTTGACAAATAAAGAATAAATTGTCTTTTCCATAGCTACATCTTTTTCTTTAGCTATTTGTTTATTAAAAAATTATTCATTTTATTTAAAAAATAAAAAGTAATAACGAATCAATTTTTTGTTATTGACAGATTACTATTAATTTTTAAATTATAAATCTTATTATTTTAATTTATTATTTTGTAAAAAAATAAAAAATAATTCAAATGATCATTTTATATATTAATTCATAATAATAAACATTGATAAATGTAATTGTGTGAGTGTGTGTCAGCAGCCGTCAGTTGGGTGATCCAGGAACGTTATTTCACCCTCTTTATTCAATTTTTCAAACTAATCGACCACTTGATTTTTATACGCATTTTTAGGTTATGGAGTTCGTCCTCCTGTTCTCTATTCTTCATGATCTCATCTTAAAAGTTTTACACAAACTTTTTCAAGCGCCTTCGGTGGAAAAAAAAGCCCCAAAGTGTAAATTTTATTTTGCCTTGTAAATTGTTGCGGTAAAAAATCCAGACTGGTAACCAGTGTTAGAAATCTGTGGTACATGCAGCTATAGTTATACTTTTTTTTTAAAATTAATCCAAGAAGACTAGAGACCAGGAGAATAAACTTTAGTGGAGGGGGTGTCCTAGAATACGGCGGCTATGTAGAGTGCGCCACTTTTACTCCTGAACGGCGCACTACGTAAAGCGCAGTTTTTTATCCCTGTACACCTCAGCCCACCGGCCCTATACTCGAGTCATCAGTAAATAAACGTCAAAATCTCATTGTGATTGTTATTTAAATTTCACTAACTTATTCTTATTCATACACTAATTTATTTTTTTAGTTTTTATAATAATTATCAATTTATATCGATTCAAAATCAAACCTAAATTTTATATTACTTATAATCAATTGTATAGCAACATTGCCGAATTATAAATATTATTTGAAGTTGTATCTAATACACTTTATTTTTGATTTTAATTTGAAAATAATAGTACATTGAAAAATATAATGAGTTAGAAGTTTAAAATATGAAAAATAAAAATTTAAATTACTTTTATGCTCATGTCTGGATGAACGAGTATTGATATTGTCGATGTGTTATTTGCATCACCATAATAACTAATAACAATACCACTTTTGCCTTCAAGAATTGTTTAAAAAATAATCACAAAGTTGAATTTTTAATACAGCAATAAGGATTAGTTTATTGCAATTTAAATAACAATCACAATGAGATTTTGACGTTTATTTACTGACGACTCGAGTATAGGGCCGGTGGGCTGAGGTGTACAGGGATAAAAAACTGCGCTTTACGTAGTGCGCCGTTCAGGAGTAAAAGTGGCGCACTCTACATAGCCGCCGTATGCTAGGACACTAAATGTTACCCCCTCCACTGAAGTTTATTCTCCTGGTCTCTAGTCTTCTTGAATTAATCCAAGCAATGTCGATTTCATTCATAAAATACAAATGTCAAACGAGAAAAACCAGTCAGAGATATAACTTTTTAAAGAACGAACGTACGAGTAATGGTCTTTTTTAATTCGCATCTCTTTCCTTAGCCAATTGTTTATCAATAAAATCATTTTAAGTGAGTTCGAATGCATTTTAAAAAGTAAATAGTTTAATCACACAGATGCAGTTAAAGAAATAACAAATAATAATAAAGTTAATTTTTTATTTTTTTAAAAATAAATCTTACTTTTTTATTTTGTAAAAAACATATCACAAATTAATCAGGCAAAATTTACTCTGATGAAGTGCACAAGTTACGTTTAAAAAATGTAAAACAGAGAACACAATTTTATCACAAAAAATGTGCATTTTTATAGGTTAATACTGCCTTATTAATTTGTAATATATTTTTTTACAAAATAAAACAGTAAGATTCACCATAAAAAACTTAAAAGTTACCTAAAGAAGTTGTAAATTTTACCGATCAAAATTGTAATTTTCGTTTTAAATTTTTATTGGGTAAGATGACATGATTTTGCTTGGCGTCCCACAATTGTACAAAGAGAGGTAAAAACTACAAATAATCTTTCTCCGTGGAAAGAATATTCACTCTTGTATAATTTTGCGGAATTTTAGATCTCGATCTTGGAAACCACTGTCTCATTCTACATTTTCTGATTCCACTATTAAAACTAATTTGATGCAACAAAAAGTATTGATGAACTATTATTGATAAATTAAAAAAGAATCTAATTTAAACGATGTAGGATTATTTATTTTTCATATCGTATTTATTTAATCGATTAATCATCAATTTTTGTGATAGTGTGGCCCCATCGAAAAAATAATAATCATAATAATAATAATAATACACTAAGAGTATGATACAATTCGATCTGTCATAGTGTCACTTTTACAGGTGTGACGAAAAATAAAAACAACAAGTAGTCAAATATATTTATAATTGGAAGATTAATACATAATTATAGGTATTAGAAATCTCAAGAAGAAACAACAATAAAAATATTTAAACTAATCTCATGTTGAAACAAAATAAAACAGACAAAAATCCAAATTCAACAGGTATGTAAAAAATATATATATTATATTTATCACTTTTCGGATCTTTACTGCTGAGAAAACTGGCCAATGGTAACAACGAGGATTTCTCACCAACCTCTTCTCTCACCGCCTGGTGGGAGCAGGCTGGTTCTATCTGCAACCAACAACCGTTCATTAAAAGTTAGCCGACAAGTAACGGGCCGACATAAAATGAATGATTGTAATCGATTGTAATTGGTTTGTAGATAATTGTAATGTAATAATTTTGTTTTGTCACCCCCCTAACTAACTTTAATTGATTATTGACAATTCGCAGTTGACAGATAGCCGACAATTCATATATAATTAAATAGCTGATATTTTTATTGTAATGAGATGCGTAATTTATAGCAAATCGTTTGTACATCATGATTCTTCGTTTGTCAGTGTTTAATAATTAATATTTTTTAATGTACTTTATATCCCCTAGTTAATTATTGTTAATTTGTATATGCGCATGCGCGACTTAATGTCATGTTTGTGTTAACAATAATATTCTGAAACAATGATCAATTATAGGTAAATATTTAATTCTTATTTTATCAAGTAATCATATTTAAACATTAGGTGTGTTCGTTCACTATTCACACCGAGCATATGCACGGAGCGTATGCAAGGAAGCGCTAGAGTCGTGCAGCCATTTGAAGAAACTTTATCGATAAAATTTACTAACGCATTGGATTCGGAAAGAAAAATAACAACACTATAACTAATTAGCAATTAATAATTATATAAGACAGCAAAAGAACTGAAAAAAACAAATAACAATAAATAAATAGTAAATTTTATTAAAAAAGTTTCTTCAAATGACCGCACGACTCTAGCGCTTCCTTGCATACGCTCCGTGCACACGCTCGGTGTAAATAGTGAACGAACACACCTCTTAAGTTCTCTCAACACTGCTTAACACAATTATGACATCTGGTCACGCATGCGCATGTACAAATTAACAATAATTAACTAGGGGATAAAAAGTACAATAATTTTTAATTAATATTTGAAAAATTATTAATTATTAAACAATGGCAAATAAAGAATTATGATATACAAACGATTTGCTATTAATTAGGCATCTCATTCCAATAAAAATATCAGCTATTTAAATATATACATGAATTGTCGGCTATCTGTCAACTGCGAATTTTCAATAATTAATTAGAACTATTTAGGGGGGTGTCAAAAAAAATTAATTACATTACAATCATCTACAAACCAAGTACAAGCGATTACAATGATTCATTTTATGTCGGCCCGTCACTTGTCGGCTAACTATTAATGAACTTTCAAAAATTATTCTTGGAATATAGTCTGGGGAAATTTATAGAGAATTTTATTATTTTTGTCGTTGTTTCTGTTTTTAGTTTTTTTTCGGTATTACAGGGCAAAAAAACGAAAACGAAAAAGATCTTTTTATTAAAGGATTGCACCCAACAATTTTAATTATGCAATAAAAATTGAATTTCATTATTTCTCTAGAAAGCAGAGAATTTGCGCGCGATTTCAGAAGAAGAGGTAGCTAAAGAATAGGATGGACTCAATTGAAAGACAATTTATTTTTTCGATTTTTTAATAAATAAATGCCTGTAAATTATCTTTTAATAAACAAACAGCTAAAGGGAATAATTCACTCCACGAAAAACAATTTATTCTTTTATTTTTCAATAAATAAAACATTTTTTAATAAACAAATAGCTGAAGGAAAAGATGGACTCAGAGAAAGACAATTTATTGTTTTATTATTTAACAAATAGATTATTTTTTAATCAACAAATAGCTAAAGAAAAAGATGAACTCGAAACAAAACAATTTATTCTTTATTTTTTTAATAAATAATATAATATTCAATTAACAAATAGCTCAAGAAAAAGATATTTTATTTTTTATTTTTTAAATACATAAATTATTTCTTTTCAAACAAATAGCTACGTAATGAGATGGGCTCAAGAAAAGACATTTCATTGAACAATTATTGTGGATGTACTAATAAAATTATTTTTACCAGGAAGAATTGTTTTATAAATTGTCTTTTTTTGGTTCCGCCTCATTCCGTTAGTTTTTGTCAATTAAAAAATAATTTCGTCATTGAAAAATAAAAAATGAAATTTTCTTTTTTGGGTCTATCTTTTTCTTTAGCTATTTGTTTATTGACAAAAAAATTCCAGGCATTTATTTTTTCGAAAAATAAAAAACAAATTGTTTTTTCTTGAAACGATATTTTTCTTCAGCTATTTGATTATTAAAAAGAAATTTATTGATAAGAAATAAAAAAAAAATCGTCTTTCTTTTGAGTCCATTATTTTCTTTTTGCCATTTGTTCATTCAAAAATAATTTACAAGTATTTATTTATTTAAGAAAAAAAAAAAAATTATAAATGGCCTTCTTCTTGACTACATCTTTTTCTTCAGCTATTTGTTAAATAAAAAAAAATTTACAGCTTATTTTTTATTAAAAATAATTTCCAGGCATTTATTTATTTTAAAAATAAAAAAAAATATTGTCTTTTTCTCGAGCCCATATTTTCCGTCAGCTATTTGTTCATTGAACAATAATTTATTTATTGAAAAACGAAAGAATAAATTGTTTTTCTTTAAGTTCATCTCTTTCCTTAGCTACCTTTTTAAAAAAAAAAAATTTACAGGCATTTAATATTTAAAAATATAAAATAAATTGTTTTTTCCTCGAGATCATTTTTTTTTTTTTCGCTTTTTGTTTATTAAAAATAATTTCTCAGAATTTATTTATTCAAAAATGGAAAAAAAATTGTCTTTTCCTCGAGTCTTTTTTTCCATTTAGCTATTTGTTTAATAAAAAAAATTAACAGGCATATATTTATTAAAAAATTAATAATAAATTGTTTTTTTTTCGAGTCCATCTTTTCCTATGATTTACTTCATTTTATGAAGAAAAAAGAGGGCACTTTCGACTATCATACGAATCATACAGTATCATACGTATCATATGATACTCCGTCCGATACTCCGAAAATCGTCGAATTACCCATCACTGGTGCAGATCTACACTGATTCTCGCACATGCGCTTATTGATCATCGTGATTTCTTGCCGGTCTCATCTTATGTCCCTATCTGAAACGTGCCAAAAGCGACGACTTACACTTTACATACGTTTCTTATTCACATCCATGATTTTAGTATTTTCATTTCATTAAATGCTTTTTTCAGTTGAAAATTGGTTTTTTATATCGCCAACAATCGCCAATATAAAAGAAAAAACTCTTGATTGAATATTGACTCAATATTTGGTAGTTAAGAACGATGTCTTCGTGTGTAGAAATAATTGACGATATTGAAGATTTGATATCGTCCCAAGACATAACCCCAAAAGAACGTTATAGTTCAAGAAAAAATGTGAAAATAAGATCGAAAGTAATTACACAACATGCTAATACCAATAAAGAAATTGCCAAAAAGCCAGAAATTTTATCTAGCGTTGTTCCTGGTACACAAACAATTTATGTTAAAACTTGGGGATGCACCCATAACAGTTCCGATAGCGAGTACATGGCGGGTCAACTGGCTGCCTACGGTTACAATTTAACAGATCATCGAGAAAAAGCGGATTTATGGTTATTAAATTCTTGCACTGTCAAAGCGCCAGCTGAAGATCACTTCCGCAATGAAATTGAAAGTGGAAAAAATGCTGGAAAACACGTTGTTGTGGCTGGGTATGAATGATTATTTGTCAAATAAATATATTATTTCTAAAACAATTATCAAAATATCCAAAAAAAATTTATGAGCTGATCAGATAATGCTATTCTTATGTATTCTGTTATCGTTATAGATGTGTACCTCAAGGAGCACCGAAGACTGGATTTCTTGAAGGTATGAGTGTAATTGGAGTCCAACAAATTGATCGGGTCGTTGAAGTCGTTGAAGAAACGTTAAAAGGCAATACAGTACGGTTTCTCGGTCAAAAGAAAATATCAGGAAAAAAAATTGGAGGTGCGTCATTGTCGTTGCCGAAAGTTCGCAGAAATCCACTAATTGAAATAGTCGCAATAAACACTGGGTGTTTAAATCAATGTACTTACTGCAAAACGAAACATGCTAGAGGTGAGTTGGGAAGTTATCCTCCAGAACAAATTATTGAAAGAGCAAAACAAGCATTTGACGAAGGTGTTTGTGAGCTTTGGCTCACATCAGAAGATACTGGTGCTTATGGTCGAGATATTGGCACAAGTCTACCTGAACTTCTTTGGAAATTAGTTGACATTATTCCTGATGACTGCATGATGAGGGTCGGAATGACAAATCCACCGTATATACTTGAACATCTTGAGGAAATAAGTAAAATTCTTAACCATCCGAGAGTTTACAGTTTCCTTCATGTTCCAGTACAATCAGGCAGTGACGAAGTCTTAAATGACATGAAGAGAGAATATTTGAAATCTGACTTTGAAAAAGTTGTCAATTTCTTACAAGACAAGGTTCCTGGTGTTACTATTGCAACTGACATTATTTGTGGGTTTCCAACTGAAACTGAAGATAATTTCGAAGAAACAATGAATTTGTGTAAACAGTACAAATTCCCATCTCTTTTTATTAATCAATTTTTTCCAAGACCTGGTACGCCTGCTGCAAGAATGGTGAAAGTTCCGACTCAACAAGTAAAACAAAGAACAAAAAAGTTGTCTGATTTTTTCCAAAGTTATGAACCTTATGGACACAAAGTTGGAGAAATACAAAGGGTATTAGTTACTGAAATTTCTTATGATAAAAAATATTTCGTAGGTCATAATAAATATTATGAACAAGTACTGGTTCCTATGAAAAAAGAACTTATGGGAAAAATGATCACTGTTAAAATTGTTGAAGCGTCAAAACACTCGATGAAAGGTGATCTTTTTGATAATATTTCAACTAGTATTACATTAAAAAATGATAAAATTTCAACGACTTTGAAAGAAAAAATTCAATGTTGGAAGTTCAAAATATTGACTGTTATCGTTATTTTCTTGGCTATCGTTATACGAATATTATGGAAATTGTATTATTTTTAATATTTAGCAATAAGTTTTTGCAAAGCATGTATGTCTTTTTTCTTCATACCCACTTCAATTGGAATTCATTGATAAATATGTACATAATGTATCTACCAAAAAATATACAATTAAATAAAAAATGGGTCTCGCGGTAAAAAGAAAAACCGTATGGGGAAGCGTCAAATCGCTGTGATGTGTGCAGAAATGAATAATTCGACGATTTTCGGGGTATTATACAAGCATACGGATGAGACTTTATTGAATGTTAAAAGTGTTCACTTTTTTCTGTAAAATAAAGTAATGCATTTTCAATATAACTATTGGGTCTTTATTTAACCTTAAAAACTGTCTTTATTACAAAAATAATAAATAAATTCGTCAACATATGAAAAAATTCCACTATTATTACATTAATAAATAAAAAAATAAATGAGCATTCAATATTATGACTCACTAAAAAAAAAGCTTTCAATTCGAATATGTTAAATTATGTAAATATAAATAACAATATGTCACTTTAACAAATGATTTTTACAAATATATCTGAGGAAGTGATGTGTCCACAGGTCAGTTTTTTTATGCAAATCCTTGCAGCAAGGCTTTGCGTCGGAATAGTTCATCGGTCACTGAATGAGTCACGGTTTACTGAGAATTTCGATAAGTATTTGACATAGTTTTAGTTATTACCATGGAGGTCTATATGTTAAACTCCATGGTTATTACGAAGAAGGATGTGCGATACAGTCCTGGGTAGCTATTCTTGACTCGATTATCCGCAAGTTATCCCGAGCGACTGGGATAACTTTTTTGTCGCAAAACATGAAAATTTTAGCTTAATTTGTATCCTTCTCAATGGTTTACATCAAACGACTAAATCATTTTCAGGCGTTTTCATGTTATCCCGTGTAGGTGGGATAATCGAGTCAACAATAGCTACCCTGAAAGTGATTTAGTCGTTTGATGTAAACCATTGATAAGGATACAAATTAAGCCAAAATTTTCATGTTTTGCGACAAAAAAGTTATCCCAGTCGCTCGGGATAACTTGCGGATAATCGAGTCAAGAATAGCTACCCTGGTTTTGTAGTTAAATTCTATAGTTTAACGTTTCTCTTCCCTATACTACCTTATACCATGTTAACTTAACTATGGACTACAAAACCGGCCCTTAGGAGAAGGGGCTACGGCACTAAACGAATTTAACTAGGAGTGGGAGAAGGACGGCGTTCCGTGGCTCCCATTCCGTTCGAACTTCAAAATGGCGGAGCTTGGAAATTTTTTGATATTTTGTTGTGGTAGACCTGATTTTTTTTTGTTTACAAACAATCTCATATGACATCTGTAAAATTTGACAATAGCCAATTAATTTAATTGATTTAAAAAAATTATTAAAAATTTTGTCGACTTATACCTGGAAAAAATAGTAATATTTAATATTTTAAATTTTTATAAATCTTTCAGATCATTATTAATAATAATTTTTTTTTATAAAAGGATGATTTGATTGAGGCTGCAGGAATACTTAAAAATGTAATCCTAAATGTCAATGCTGTTTTTTTTGGTGATGACATTTCATCTAATAGTGAAGATGAAGATGACGAAGATGTAATGCTCGATCAATTCTTTCACCCCAGAGATGATTTAAACCAACCAGAGGCACGTTCTCAAATACAAGATTTACGGGGTAGAGTTAGGAGGGTTAAGTCAACACTAGACTATAACCCTGACCGTTCTTAAATGAATGAGGTAGACTGTAGAGTCAGTGGGTTAAGACTCACACACACTTACGCATAAGAAAATCAATATAAAGCGGTTCGTCCACACCATGAAGACTAGAGACCAGGGTAGCTATTCTTGACTCGATTATCCGCAAGTTATCCCGAGCGACTGGGATAACTTTTTTGTCGCAAAACATGAAAATTTTGGCATAATTTGTATCCTTCTCAATGGTTTACATCAAACGAATACATCATTTTCAGGCGTTTTCATGTTATCCCGTGTAGGTGGGATAATCGAGTCAAGAATAGCTACCCAGGAGAATAAACTTTAGTGGAGGGGGTGTCCTAGAATACAGCGGCTATGTAGAGTGCGCTACTTTTACTCCTGAACGGCGCACTACGTAAGGCGCAGTTTTTTATTCCAGTAGGGCCACCGGCCCCATACTCAAACAAAAGACGAGTACCAAGACAAACAAGTTTAAAAAGATTATGATTGATATTGTGTATTGTCTGTTGTATTTTTAGTAGTTAAATAGTAAAATTATTATTTTATTGATTTTATAAGATTTACAGATAATAACAATTGATTATTAATGAAAAAAAATTAAAGTTCATCGTTTTTATTATTTGAAAAAAAATCAAATTTTACCACTCAATAATTTAGTGTATTAGATACAACTTCAAATAATATTTATAATTCTCCAATGTTGCTATACAATTGATTATGAGTAATATAAAATTTAGGTTTGATTTTGAATTAATATAAATTGATAATTATTATAAAAACTAAAAAAGTAAGTTAGTATATAAATAAGATTAAGTTAGTAAAATATAAGAAACTGCGCCTTACGTAGTGCGCCGTTCAGGAGTAAAAGTGGCGCACTCTACATAGCCGCCGTATTCTAGAACACTAAATGTTACCCCCTCCACTAAAGTTTATTTTCCTGGTCTCTGGAGAGCGTTCGATAGCTGGCCGAGGCCAAAAATCCGGCCGTTTTTCTATCATGGTTTAGTTCATATGGTCGTAGTGCCAGCACTGTTCCATTATAATGTCAAATATTTGAATGGTTTTTTCTCATAGCGAGTTTTTGATTTATCAAGTTGTCTTTCTGTTGGCCCAGGCCGAGGCCCTCGGCCAGCTATTGAACGCTGCCCTAGTCTTCTTGGTCCACACCATGAAGAATAAAGAACAGGAGGACGAACTCCATAAGCTAAAAATGCGTATAAAAATCAAGTGGTGAATTAGTTTTAAAAATTAAATAAAGAGGGCGAAATAACGCTCTTGGACCACCCAACTGACAGCTGCTAATGTTGTTTGTTTATCAATTTTTTTTTATTATTAATTTATATATAGAGTGATCATTTTAATCATTTTTTTTTTTGCAAAATAATAAATTAAAATAATAAAATTTTTAATTAAAAAATAAATAATAAATTGTCAACAACATAACATTGATTCGTTATTACTTTTGATATTACTCCAAAATAGACAGTCTTGTTATAATGAAGGTAAAATTGGTACATAGATTTTTGAATATATTAATAATATACTATCATAGTAATAAAATAATAATATATAAATTATGAAAATAATTTATAGATATTACTTGTATTAATAATAATTACTATGATTTTTCGGTATGGCATATATATGGTTTTTAATTACTTCATTTTTGTTATTTAATAGATGCTGAACTATTAATATTGGAGTCAACATTTCTTCAAAGCATGAATTAACATATAAAAAAAAATTAATTCCAAAAATAACTATCATGTTTATACGAGTATAGTCATTGCGAAAAATTATATTTTTTTATTATTAATTTCAATCAAAAATTTTTTCTTTGATATGAAATAAATTAATTAACATTTTTATTATTGAATCATGATCAACCTTGAAAGGAATATAAATTAGATTTTTTTTATTTTTTTTATAATCATGTATACTTTTTTTAAATTTTTTTTCTTTAATCAATTAAATTATTATTCAATTATTAATTAACAAGATAAATTATTTAGCAATTATTTAAAAAATCATTTTTAGAAATAGTAATTTTTTAATATTTTTCTATACAAAAAAATTATTTACATTTACAAATTATTACCAATTAAAAAATTATTGAATTACGAAATTATTAAATTAAGCTCATATATTCAAATATATTAGAAAAATTAGAAACATATGAAATTATTTGCTATGGAAGAAACATCAGTTAATAATGATCAAACATGTAATGCAGCAGAGTCAGACGTTGAATTTACGTATCAGTATTTACGATTACATTTAAACGAAGTAAAATTACCATAATATTGGATGGCTATAAGATGTGACGAAGGTGTTTTATTTGGTGAATTAAAAGATAAATTTACACCAGGAAAGAGAGTCATCATAAAACCACCATTCACTATGGAATTTCATTATAAAGAAAAATATATAGATTGGTTATCATGTGAAAAAATAAAATCAATCGAACATTTATCCAGTATAATTGAGAAATATAATAAACTTAAATTGAATTAAAATAAATATTTATTCCATATTTATATATTTTTTTGTTTTATTTATTTATTTATTCAGTATAAGTAAAAAAATATAGATGTTTTTTTATCTATTTAAATATCCAAATTAAATAATAAGTTATTTGAAATTTATAAAATAATAAAATTTAAAAAAATAATATATTTTATTTTTTTTTTTTATGTATAAAATACCATTTTAATTTAAATGAATAACTTGCTATCTTTTCGTGCTTTTCGTGTTCTTTGCTTAAGATTACAAAATTTATTTTTATTAAAGCTTTTAGCAATAAATTCAGCCCGCATCATTAAGTAAAAACAAACAATTTTTTTAAATACATAATTAAATGACATTACATTTTCAATGTATGGCACTGGTATGGCTTCAGGATTCAAATGAGGTGTTTTTCTTTCTAATAAAACTACTTTGTTATTAACTTTAATTTAATCTAGCTTTGCATCCTATTGCTTGCTCCCATTTAGCTCGTAAATTTAGATCCTTAATGAAATAAAAAAAATTAATTTGTTTATTTTGCTTGTACACATTTATTATAAATATACATACCTTAGGAAATGAAAACAAAGTCTTACTTTGTAAATTATTTTCTTCATTAAATTTACGTTCACTACGTGAACCACTTTGACAATTCGGGAATAAACACTTTCTTCCCATTGTTATTATTGACAGTGTTTATTCATTTAAAAATATTAATATTTATTAATAATAATTTTCTTATTATTGAATTATTCAACACTGTTTAACATGCACAATTTTTTTAAATGATATATTGAATTAAAATTTTAAAATATCTGATGAGAAAAACATGTTGATCCCAAGGTATATGATAGTAATTGAAGTTAAAAATACAATAGTTTAAAAATTATTAAATATATTGTTTAATAAAAAAAACACCAACTTTAGATCATGCTTTAGAGATTGATATGATCAGCAATGACAAATTAAAATAAATATAAACATTGCACTTACACATATAAAGATACCATTTCATAGATTATCACACGTACGCCTACTACTACAACTAAAAGTGGTGCAAGCGCTGCAAAAGAGCAATCTACAGGCCAAAATTGAACTAATTCAGCCATTAGTTTTTGGTAGCGTTTTTGGCTCGATAGCCCCATTTAAGTTCGTCCTCCTGTTCTCTATTCTTCATGGTCCACACCAAGAAGACTAGAAATACAGGAGGAGTAACTCGCCTCAAATATTTTAGCCAATTCGCGTGAGGCTAGTAGCTGTCATAGCGAATTTAGCGTACAGCGTGGTTCAGCGCATTGTATATTTATTTCTTATTTTTAATGCGCAGCTTACACATACATACATACATTAATTGGTTTTCGACATTAATGTATGTATGTATGTGTAAGCTGCGCATTAAAAATAAGAAATAAATATACAATGCGCTGAAGCACGCTGTACGCTAAATTCGCTATGACAGCTACTAGCCTCACGCAAATTGGCTGAATGATATTATATGCGTTAAGATAGGGAGTTACTCCTCCTGTATATCTAGTCTTCTTGGTCCACACGCAAGTTTTTTGGTGATTTTCCTTGCAAAATCATTTATCACCAAATACAACTAAATCTTACCTAGATATCACTGGAAAGTTTAGTAATAATCTAGTAGTGCAAAACCTTGCAGCAAAAACTTGCACGAAAAACTTGCGTGTGGACACACCGCTTTATATTGAATTTCTTATGCGTAAGTGTGTGTCAGTCTTAACCCACTGACTCTACGGTCTACCTCATTCATTTGAGAACGGTCGGGGTTATAGTCTAGTGTTAACTTAACCCACCCAACTCTACCCCGTAAATCTTGTATTTCAGAACGCGCCTCTGTAAGGATTAAAGGATATATATTGAGATTTTGGTGCCTAGATTAACAAATGATGTTCATAATAGGTGTGTTCGTTCACTATTCACACTGAGCGTATGCACGGAGCGTTTGCAAGGAAGCGCTAGAGTCGTGCGGTCATTTGAAGAAACTTTTTTAATAAAATTTATTATTTATTTATTGTTATTTGTTTTTTTCAGTTCTTTTGCTGTCTTTTATAATTATTAATTGCTAATTAGTTATGGTGTTGTTATTTTTCTTTCCGAATCCAATGCGTTTGTAAATTTTATCAATAAAGTTTCTTCAAATGGCCGCACGACTCTAGCGCTTCCTTGCATACTCTCCGTGCATATGCTCGGTGTGAATAGTGAACGAACACACCTCATATAACGCAGCATGTGTGACAAAAGATAATGCTTTTTCAGACATTTTTTATCGTACTTTTAAATATTTAACAATATTAATAGTTTTGATAACGATTAAAATAAATAAATTAACAAGTCTATGTAACGTATATCTATTAACAAACATGTATCAAACTATCAACAAATAACAGTCGTGGCATCAAGAGGCACGATAGTGCCTCGTGTCAAGAGTGAGAAAAACAATATATTAAAAAAAAAAATGAAAGCGCAAAGGCACTACCGAGACTAATATACACGAAATATTGGTGACCTCAACCCTCGCTAAAATTGATAAGACTAATTTATATATTATAAAATGATGATATCGAAATTTTATTCAGTGTAATCACATGAATTAATATCAAGCTTTTCAATAAAAAAAAAATTAAATTTTTAACATGCATATTTTTTTTTTAAAAGTAAAATCAATTTTTCTAAATTGCGTTTTTCGTAAAATTATTTCATAAGTCCAGATTTTTGTTATTATGTTGGTAACATATCTAGCTTATGTTTATCTTGTTTAATTTATTTTGTTTAATTTATGAAAAAAAAAAAATTATACTTGACCCCGCTTTATATAAGATTGAATAATATTGGCTTAAAATTTAACTACGCGGGGTCAAGTATAATTTTTTTTTTTTTTTTTTTTTTTCATTTAACAATTTAAACTTACATGAATCAAAAATAAATTTTCTTCTTTGGTTTTTCTATATAGTATCATATGTTATATATTGTATATGTATCTATATATGAAAAATTAATTAATAGCAAAATTAATTACATCACATTTCGAATACTTGACACTTCTTTTGTACATAAAATTTTAATTTTTGTTTTTTGTTAGATATCACATCTTTTTGTAAAGTTTCTATAGCTTTATTGTATTTAAATAACATAAATACACATAAATATATACGTTGGGTTGCCACGCGTTTTATCTATAGCTCCAAAAAAAAAATATTGAATTTTGAAAAACTTTGACTCGACACCTTTCGAGGGGGTTGATATTTTTTTTTCAAAAAATGCCATCACGGGTCGATTTAATCAAAAAAGAAAAAAAAAAATATTAATACAAAAAAATATTGATTATTTTTATAAAATTTTAAGGTGTACAATTTGCCCTCAGTATCCCCTATATATTTATAAATTTTAATTTAATTTATTTTATTTCATTTTTGTACATTAAAATAAATTAATTATTGTTATTATATTACCAAGATTTATTATTTTATTATTTTTTTGTTTAGATTGAATTAAAATAAATGCTGTTATAATGTTACCAACATAAAAACAAAAATCTGGACTAAAATAAATTAATTGTTAATTGTTTTTTTTTATTTGCATCATATTTCGTAGCTGTTTGTTTATTCAAATGATTAATTTAGATAATTTTTATTATATTCAAAATCAACAAATGACTTTAGGAAGACGAATGCAATTGATCGAATAATTTCTTAAACAGTAGTTGTAAAAGTAATTGTACATTCTTTATTGCATGTTGCACCTTCTCCTGTAGCCATTTGTTTATTTAAAACATTATTCTATGTAATTTCTAATGCATTTCTAATAAATAAATGATTATAGGAAGATAGACTCAGTTGTTTAAATAATTTCTTTTAATTAATTCTATAGTTAGATGTCTTTTTTTCATCCTTTTTCCTTAGCTAAGTGTTAATTCAAATAATCAATTTTGATAATTTATTTGTTTATTTATCATAAACAAATGGCCAAAGATGCAATTGATTGAACAATTTTTCAAATAATATTTCTACAAGCAACTCCATATTTTCTATTAGTCATTTGTTCTTCAAAAAAGTAATTTATGTAAACTTAAATGGATTTGACAAAAACAAATGGCAAGCAAAAAGATGCGATTGATTTAATAATTTTTTGAACATTAATTGAACGAGTTATTGTTATTCTTTTATTTACACTCCTTTCCGAAGCCATTTAAATATGGTTTATTAAAAAAAATAATTCATGCAATCTTAAATGTATTTATCAAATGCAAATGTCCAGAAAAACAAATGTAATTCATTGAATAATTTTTTAAATAATAATTCTACGAGTACTTGTCTTTCAGCAACTCGATCTTCTATATTGGTCATTTGTTCATTAAATAATTATTAACTATATGTCTTAAAAATGTATTTTAGAAAATTCAATGGCTAGAAATATATAGTTTTGATTATAATCTATAAATAAATAGTCAAACAATAAGTAAACTCCCATAACCGTTTGTCTATTAAAAAAAATTATTTATGTAATCTTAGATGAATTAATTAGGTGAAAAATCTATAAAAAAAAAGCAATTAAATAAATAATTTATTGAAATGTTATTATCTATTTTTGCAATTGCATGCTCTTTATAACCAATTGTGCAATAAGTATAATCAAAATGCATTTTTAAATGAAAAATAGATAGAAAAACAGGTATAATTGCATAAATATTTTTTGAAACAACAATTCGTTAAGTACTTGTTTTTTTTTTTTGCAACTTTATCTTTTCCCATGGCCAATTGTTCATTGGAAAAAAAAAATTATTTATTTAAAATGCATTTTTAAAGATCAAACAGCTGGGGAAACAGATGGAGTTGGTTAAATAATTTTCTAAAAAATAATTAAACGAGTGATTGACTTTTTTCAATTACATTTATCCTGTAACTTTAAGTTAAATAAATTCACTAAAATAAACCATATTATAAATAAATTATTAATGTATAATAATCTAATAAGTTGTTATATATGATATAAATAATAATAATAAATATACAATGTTACGATTTTTTTTACAAGATAATATATAATAGCTGTATATGTTATTATTTATCCCCTCAATCATTTGATTTACTATAAGCGACATTATCTACATTTATACTACAGAACGCTTGATGGTAACATTTACCGACGGCGCAATGTAAATATATTAGAAAGTAATAGCAATATTATCAGAAAAAGACGGCGAAAACGGATATGACGCTCTTTTTTTTACTTTCGCCTTTTAATCCATTCCACTCAATACCCATACCCGCGGCTAAAGATGTTTCCACATCAAAAAAAACTTTTAAACTTTTCCTTCTTGAAGTTGTTATGAGAAAACATGTCAATTTTGAATCATAGGTTCTTTTTTTAGGGATACGCTCACAAAGTCTGCCTAAGAATGTATGTTAAAATGTTTATAAAAAAAAAAATGAATGAGAAAACTGAACTTTGAGCCCCTGAAAAATCATTTGGGTTTTATCCGTTTTATCCTGTATTATACGCATTGAACGCTTTATCCATGGATAATTGTAAACAACTCAAAATCTTGCAATATGCACATCCCTGGCATAAAAAAATAGGAGTCTCCTCGGTGGAAACAAAGCTTTACATCAGCAATTCGTCATATATTTACTTGCATTGTCATTCGCACCGTTTACAATCCCATAGTTAAGTATACTAAAATAATAAAAAATCGTGTAGCCCAATAATTAACACCTAAATTTTATCAATTCGTGTTTACTGACGAATAGTCTATAAAATTTATATATAAATAAAAGTTACATAAACAAAATTACTTAAATTATGGCAAGTGCTGCGTTATTTAGCAATAATGCCGTACGTGGTGCGAGCAAGAATTTAGTTGAGTTTAAAGCTGGAAAAATGAACATGAAAGGAAAAATGGTTTTTCCTGATACAAGAAAAGGTCTACTTTATGTCTATCAATCAGAAGATTCATTGATGCATTTTTGTTGGAAAGATCGTACCACCGGAATCATTGAAGATGTAAAAATTGTTTTTTGCTTTTATCAATTTTATGTTTTCAATCGAATATTAATTTTTTTTTATGACAATTTACAGGATCTTATTATTTTTCCTGATGACTGCGAGTTCAAATTTGTTCCCCAATGTAAAACTGGCCGTGTTTATCTGCTTCGATTCAAATTATCAAGCAAAAAATTTTTCTTCTGGCTTCAGGTAGCTATTACGTTTTTTATCAACTTTATATTTTGTTACGTGCATTCTAAATAAATCATAAGTTTTTTTTTAACTTCTAGGACGTTAAGACAGAAAAAGACGATGAAAACTGCAGAAAAATCAACGAAGTTTTAAACCATCCTCCTACACCTGGCTCACAAAGAACTGGTACTCAAAATCCTGAAGGAGATCTGCAAAATCTCCTAAACAATATGTCGCAAACCCAATTGATGCAACTTTTCGGTGGAGTTGGTCAAATGGGTTTAGGAAATCTTTTGGGAACTATGAGAGAAAGACCTCATAATTCAAGAGCTAGTACAACCGCAACAAGTTCATCAAGACCATCAACTGCACAAACTCCAGCTCCTGAAACTGATTCAGACTTACCAAGATCATCTATAGGAGGGACACCGAAAAATTCACCGTCAGTACCACCTACTAACATTGCACCTCTCGATAACAATACTGCTCACCCAATTGGTGATTCAAATCTTTTTGATCTTCAAAAGCATCTTTGGAATATGGCAGCGCCTTCTGGCATCGACTCTGCAGATGTTCAGGTAAATTATCATTCATTATTCAAATATCAGAAGAAAAAATATATACTTATGACATTCCTAAAAAAAATTCTATACCTATACAATCATTGACCCTGGCTTTTATTATATTAGGATATTATCTGACAGTCTATTGTTTTTTTGTTCTTTTTTATCGTTGAAAAAAAAGTATGGTATCTAGAAGAAGATTATCAATTTTCACTAAAACTTTTTGCTTCATATGACGTTTCTACTAAACTTTATCTTTTATTTAATATTTATTTATTCATTGTCATTTATTTTATTTATAAAATTTATGATTAGGTACATGTATATACCTGTAGATAATCTCGGCAATTAGAATCGTAATTTTTCTTTGATGAGCAGTTCGAGGCCGGCATATCTCAGATAAACAGAAATAAAAAGTAATAAAAAAAAAAAAACAAGATAATATATGTATTGCGTGCAAATTAAATCATATATAAAAAGTTATCATTTTATAAGTAAATGTATTCGCTTAAATAAGACTATAGTCTTATTGATAGCCTCGATATAGCTGTACGGTTTTTTTTCAAACAAGTATTATTGATAGTTTTTTTTGTATATTCAATCACATTACAAAAAAAATGAAGAAATAAAAGCATGATTTTCGGGCTGATAACTTATTTATTAAATTTAAATTCAAATTCAAATTGGTTATTTAAAATAGTATACTTCGTGTTTAGTTGGGGTAATAATCAGGGTGAACGTGTTTTATGTCGTTCACGGTCAGCTATAGAAAAGCTTATTATCCGACAGAGAAACGTAGCAACAGAGCTGACAAATACTATGTCATCAGCTATCTCGGCAACGGATAACCTGGAATCGGCAATGACCACGTACTTGCCACCCGGGGACACCTTGTCTACCACGCTATCATCCCCACAGTTCTCCCAGGCACTATCAATGTTCTGGTCTGCTTTGCAGTCGGGCCAAGCTGGTCCAGTTGTACGTCAATTTGGTTTGGGATCTGATGCAATCAATGCTGCTGCAACTGGCAATCTTGAGGAATTTGTCACTGCGCTAGAGAGTGAAACCAAAGTGTCAAGTAATGTAGCTGATCAATCCAATGATGATGACAAAAGTAAAACCGGAAAAACGGACAGTCAAGATAATTCAGCTGCTGGCAAGAAAAATGATGAAGATGATGAAATGACACTCAATTAAGCAATCGTTTTCTTTTTGTCCTGAATTGATGAGATATTTTTCACGGTGTGTAACGAGATGAGTGCCCTATCTGTCATTGAATAAAAAAAAAAATAATAATATAAAGAATAATTAGAATTTTGATTTATTTTTTAAATTTCCTATGACAAGTGATGATACATAATGACAATTAAATAATATTTAATATAAATAATCCTCGCATACTTTACACCTGTCTATTTGTTACTCACGCATAAGTTGTGCCAGAAATAATACTATACTAGTACCATACCAATAACGAACTATATTGCTATATCAAACGATTTCATAAATTTTTTTTTTCTAACTATCATATACGTATATAATAATTATCTAACAAAAAACAAAAAACAAGTATTTTGTACAAAAAAAAGCGTCAGGTATTCGAAATTGTAGTCAATTTGTAATGTAACTTGTTTTGTCATTAATTAATTTTTTGATATAAAAAAAAATATGATACAATAAAAACCAACGAAGAAATTTTATTTTCGATACATGTAGTTAAATCTAAATTGTTGAAAAAAATAAAATAAAATAAAAAAAAAAAATTATACTTGACCCCGCGTAGTTTTTTCCTAAATAAAAAATTAAATTTTAAGCCAACATTATTCAATCTCATGTATAGCGAGGTCAAGTATAATTTTTTTTTTTTTATTTTATTTTATTTTTTTCAACAATTTAGATTTAACTACATGTATCGAAAATAAAATTTCTTCGTTGGTTTTTATTGTATCATATTTTTTTTTATATCAAAAAATTAATTAATGACAAAACAAGTTACATTACAAATTGACTACAATTTCGAGTACTTGACTCTTTTTTTTGTACAAAATACTTGTTTTTTGTTAGATATCACATCTTTTTGTAAAGTTTTTTTTGTAACATACACAATTTATATATCATTAAGTTTAATTTTTATTTATAATTATTTTACCGGTGTATCATTTGATGTTTATTATTTTTAATATACACTATTGCAATATTTATCATATATTCATATGTCAACTCCTCAGTGCAGCCAACAAAAATGAGCAAGTGAGAAAAGTAAAAAAAAAAAAAAATTTTATAATCTTATACTGTACTACCAACTTAACAAAATCAGAAATCTGGCTTTTCAGCCAAAAAATCGCAACCGTTAATTTGATTGTTGAATTAAAAAAAAAGTATTACACTAAAAAATCTGATTTTTTTTTTAAAAAAAAGCTTGACATCGATTTATGGGATCATTACGAAACCGCATATTTTTAAATTGATTCCATCATATCTTTATTAAATTTTGAAACATTGGAAACGGAAGGGGTCAACTCGGAGTCGTGTATAATAAGGCACGGTAGTTACTCTTACACACACATATATATTTCCTTTCTCATACTACCGTGCCTCTTGATCTTTTTTAAAAACAAAAACGACCCGCGTGTTTGCATATCATTGTGTATCTACCACCTTTTTTTATATATTTCATAAATTTACTAGCTGATTCCTCCGGCTTCACTCGAGATGTATCTATATCATTTTTTCAGACTTATTATTTTATTTATTCGTTTGTTTAAAAAAAATTAGACTGGCTAGCTGAGATAATATTTCTATTCCAAACTTTATTAATTTTGTTTTTTAATTTTTCAATGATTAAATTTGCATTATATCAATTTAGTCATCACTAATTTAATGCTACTGAGAAAAGAATATAAGATTGATCAATCAATATTTTTTCTTTTAATTTATAAAATTTAATATTATAAAATATCTTTTAAAAGAAGAAAATAGAGTTTGCCTTTTCTTTAAGACATTTCCAACAACGTGTAAAAATATATATCAAGAATGTTTTGAAATTTTGACAGTGGATTATATAAATAACAATACACAATCCCTGATTTTTTATCATTTTTTGGTTGGTGGGTTTTGAACTTCTTATCGTTAGGTAGTGACAAAAAAGTCAGATGAAACGTTAATGGGTGCATTCCTTTAATCAAGAAGACTAGAAACCAGGAGAATCAACTTCGATGGAAGGGGTAAATATTTTTGGCTTGATATACGTCGTAAATGTAGAGTGCGTCACTCTAGTTATTCAATTGCGCATTACGTAATGCGCTGTTTGTATATTTCCACACCCCTCAGCCGGCCTTTTTGAAAAATGCATTGAAAATAAATAATTAATAATTTTTTTTAATGAATACGACAAGATGCAAAATTATTGATTTTGAATGTCATTTTCAAAGATCAAAAGACTAGAGAGACGAATAGCTTAAGCATAAGATGGACTTAAAAAGAGACAATTATTGTTAAATGAAAAGCAATTATTATTTAATAAATAATCTTCTTTTAAGTAGATCTTCTTTTTTAGCCAGTTGTTTATTTAAAAAAAATTTCACTTATTCATTTGATGAAATATTCAATGTATCAAAAAAAATATTTTACCCAGCAATAATTATTTAATAAATTATTTTTTTTTGATTACATCTCATTCTTTAGCTATTTTTTTATTTAAAAAAAATATTTCACCTAGCAATAATTGTTTAATAAATTTTCTTTTTTCAAATGCATTGGAAAGAAGCTGTACAAGTACTTGTAGAATAATTCTTTAAAAAATTATTTATCTAATTGTATTTGTCTCTCTAGTCTTTTGATCTTTGAAAATGACATTTGAAATCAATAATTTTGCATCTTGTCGTATTCATTAAAAAAAATTATTAATTATTTATTTTCAATGCATTTTTCAAAAAGGCCGGCTGAGGGGTGTGGAAATAAACAAACAGCGCATTACGTAATGCGCAATTGAATAACTAGAGTGGCGCACTCTACATTTACGACGTATATCAAGCCAAAAATATTTACCCCTTCCATCGAAGTTGATTCTCCTGGTTTCTAGTCTTCTTGATTAAAGGAATGCACCCATTAACGTTTCATCTGACTTTTTTGTCACTACCACTTCATTTGAATATGATTTTTAATTAATGTAAAATTGATTTTTTGATAAACAATTGGCTGAAAAAAAGATGCATTTGCTAGAAAGACAAGTACCTGAAAAGTAATTCTTTTATAAATTATTTATGAATATTTGTCTTTATAGTCAATAGATATTTGAAAATGAATTTTGAATCATTAATTAATAATATTTAGGAAAACAATTGTCGAAGAGAAAAAGAGTCTATCTTTTTCTTTAGCTATTTGTTTTTTAAAAAAATACTTTACAGGCATTGATTTATTCAAAAAATAAAAAATAAATATTGTTTTTATCTCGAATACATCTTTTTCTTTAGCTACTTATTTATTGAAAAAAAATTTCCAGGAATTTATTTGTGGCCGAGCGGTCTAAAGCGTCAGTTAGTAAATCAAGATATTGTCGTTCGTCGGTTCGATTTCTGTTAGTTTGCCCACATGTTATATAGATAGTTGTTTAATATATATCCTATGTTATTCCTTAGCGTACCTTTCATCTCTTTCAGCAACAGTTGATAAAAAAAATAAAAAAAAACCAAATAAATATATATATGTATAATTTTTTTAAAAATTTTTGATAATATATCTTGATCAAATCTTGATCAGGCAGCTCGATCAAATCTTGATCCATTTTTGCGTTTCGTTTTGATCAAATCTTGACCGGGCAACTTGATCAAATCTTGACCAGGTAGCTTGATCAAGACTTGATCCATTTTTGCGTTACGTTTTGATCAATTCTTGATCAAGTTGCCTGATCAAGTTTTGATCATATCCTGAACTGAATTTCCACTCGGGGACTCATTACCATTTGAGTTTCAGTCAAAATAAACAAAGGAACATCATTTAATATAGAAAATTTGGGTTTGGCAATGAGCGTGTAAGAGAATTTATGTTACGTAGAAAACATGTGTAATATAATATCGGTTAATTCTAATAAGCTATATTAATCGAATATGTTGATTTGATAAGGGCTCAATATACTTGGCTGGCAAAAATTTGGTAATGGCCTAATTTCTTGCCTGCTGGATAGATTAGAATTTAGTCAAGTTTAGTAAATGAAAATTAGAGTTTAGTTAACAACAATTAATTTGGTAATTGTTGTTAAAAATTAGACGTATAGTTATCTGCCAATATAATGGAAAAATTAAAATGATGACTCTATTTGATAGGAAATTAGTCAATTAAAATTGGAGTTTAGTAAATTGTATAAATAATTTTAATTAATTATTTTCAATGAATAATTAAATGAATTAATTACACAATTGCGCGGTTTGATGACCGCGGGGGTCTTTAATTCGTAGTCTTATCCGAAGTGTAATTCGCGGGTCAGCAGGAGGTCGCGGGAGGGGGAGGGGGTTAATTCGTGATCTTACTCAAGGTGTGATCCGTCGGTTCACGAGGGAAGTGGCATGAATTATTATTATTCCGCCGCCATCTTTAATTTTAGATTCCCGCCATTTTAAATTTTAAATGCCACCATTTTCAATTTTTAAATTCCGCCATCTTTAATTTTGAATACCTATGCTGCCATCTTCATTTTTTAAATGTCACTACTATATTTTTCTAACTTTGAAAAAAAAATTTTTACCTTGACCGAGATTCGAACCTGGGTCTCCACCGTGGAAGTTCAATGTGCTACCTGCTCAACCATTGAAGCTCAGTGCTACTTTGTTAATATATTTATCATCAATCTACAATTAATGATTTCCTTAATTTGACAAAAGAGAAAAAAATTTGTTTCAATGGTGTTTTGAACTAAGGATTATGATATTACTATTCAAGAAACTTTTAAGTAACACTATTGAAACAAATTTCGAAAGTGAAAGTATTATGCTACAATGTGAAGGTTTTATGAAAATGATGATGAAAATTTTTCTATATTTTTTGAAAATAAACCTTCGATAGCTCAGTTGGTAGAGCAATGTAATTGGTTAGATTTATTAAAAGAGTTACCCATTGGTCGCTGGTTCGAACCCGGCTTGAGGGATTTTTTTTTTTTTTTTTTATTCAATTTATTATTTCTTAAAAACGTCATTACCAATAAATGTTAATTCGATATTAAAGTTCAACTTTTTCAAACCACTGCGCTAGTAGTTCTTTGAAAAGTGGGGATGATTAAATTTCAGTGAGTGCATCATCAAAATTTTTTAGTTAATTTCACAAGAGTTTAGTCAGAAAACATACTATAAAAAGTTTGAAAAAAAAAGAAAAAAAAAAAGTTCAGCATTTATTGATTTCCAAGGGTTTCAAGATAAGCAAGGTTTATTCAAGAAGATATAAATCATGGTATAGCAAGAATTTTTCGATGAGAGCCAGTTTATATAAGTCTATAGCGCATTTTTGTGCTATTCCAAATATAAGCGACTTAGCTGAAGCAGAAATTACATCACTCCCATTACTTCTAATTATGAAATTTGCATCACATCAAATTGATGAAATCTGAGAAAAATTATCAAAAGAACAGCAGATGAACCCATCAAGTTTTGGATTAAGAAAATGCAAACAATACCCTTTGCAAAATAACTCAAATAAGGATACCGATGAATGTGGTCCTCTTCTTCATGTAGCTATAAAAGATTGTTTAAAATGTAAAGAAATAAATAATGAACAGTTTTGTTAATTTAAGATAAATAATTACAATTTAAAATAATTAAAAAAAAAATTCTTCTGTTTAATTTTTTTATTCAAATATAGTGAAGAAGTTGGATCTATGTATATTCCCATAAATTCTATATTTTAAGAGAAAATATATAACATGATGAAACAGGTCAAATTACCGCTTTTAATACCAATTTTCTTAGCTATATCTGCAACTTACAACCACCGAAAGATCTCGTTAGCTTAAAATTGATGCTATCTAATTGGTAGCATCAATTTTAATTATAGACGATATCAAGATTGGAATGCATTGTAACGAGAATTGGCATTTCTCGTGCTACCGGTAATTATTATTTATAATAATTACGATCCGTAGATGCTTATCGGCCGATACACATGAGAAATAGTGTTGGCTTGAAGATAAGTAATACAGTTAGATTTGCGAAATCATCCAGTAGCTCCATCTGCAGACCATTGTGTCCGTGTGGACCGGTAATACCAACAAAATAGTTAGATACTAGATAGAGCTATCCGGTTGTGTAGTGAACAACCCCTACTCCGACACGTCCCCACTAGAGAGCCGCATCAGGTGTGCGCGCAGACAGTGTGGAGTGGGAGAAACGGAGAGTAGGGCGGGATCATGGTACAAATACTACAGGTATGGTAATGCGCAGCCTGCTTGGCCGCTGTGAATCGACCAATCAAAACGTCGAACATACTCTAAAAATGGATGACTTATACGCGCGCGTGATTCAAATTTGTTAAAAAAACTTTTTTAGTTTTTCTTTAGTTTTTTTTTTTAATTTTTATTAATATTATAAATCACAATAATTAATTATTTTAAATTAATAATTATCATATTTTAATGTTCAATATATATGTATAAATTTATTAAATTATTTAAAATTTAAATAATACAATATCAATTGCCAATAAAATACATATGTTTTTATATATGTATTGCCCTAACGGCAATGCAACAGTCTTTAGATAGACTGTTGGGTCCCGAATTCTATCCTCATGTTTTTGTTTATTTGGACGATATTATTATCGTAACAAGAACATTTGAGGAACACCTAGAATGGTTCTCGAAAGTTCTCGATAAGTTGCGAAGCGCAAATCTCACTATCAATAAAGAGAAAAGTTAGTTTTGTCGTTCGCAGGTAAAGTATCTTGGATTTCAGATCAATAGTGAAGGACTCCAAGTAGATCCCGAAAAGACTTCGGCTGTACGCAACTTTCCTGCGCCACAGTCTCTGAAAGTGGTCAGACGGTTTCTGGGCATGGCATCTTAGTATCGTCGGTTTATTCCGGACTTTGCCTCAATTGCCTCGCTGATCTCGAAACTAGTGCGGAAAAACAGTCGTTGGCACTGGAGTACTGAGCAGCAAGAGGCTTATAACAACATATAATTGTAGACATTTATGTCTTGCATTCCTTACTATTAAACTATAAATAGAATGAATATATTTTTATTTCATCAGTTATTCATTAACCACGGTCATGAATGATACATCAACTTTAACGTTAACTGGTAGAACTCTTCAGTTTTAGAAACTGATTATTTTCCGCCAATTCAATTATCAAGTGATAAAAAATATTCATTAGCCCTTACCTCATTTTTAGCATCCAACTCAATAACAAATATTGATTCTGATAATAACAAAATCAAATTTACTAACCTACATAGTGGCATCACAAGTATACAAACAATACCAAGTGGTAGTTATGAAATAGATGATATTGCTAAAGATTTTGAATCATATGCAATCTCATTGACATATAATAAAAATACTTTACATCCATATATTCAAAGTATCAATGACATTTTGATTTCACAATAACAAATTCACCAGCGTCATTACTAGGATTTAAACTAAAAAATTAAAAAGCTGATATAAAACATCAATCAGTTTATGTGAATAATCAGAAAGTACATACAATACATAGTTTCTTTCCATCTGTACCACCGGGTTATAAGATAATTGAAGTACCAGCAAATCCAATTTATTTACCAATTACAGTAAAGACAATTAATCATTTACAATTGAAAATTGTAGATCAGAAAGGAAGATTAGTAAATTTTCGAGGTGAAACAATAACAATTACCTTACATGTAAAATCATAATATGAGAATTGCATTCAATTCACATGCTATAAAAAGAAAATCATCATCATACAAAAACAGCGCATCATGGACATCTGGGTAGCTATTCTTGACTCGATTATCCGCAAGTTATCCCGAGCGACTGGGATAACTTTTTTGTCGCAAAACATGAAAATTTTAGCTTAATTTGTATCCTTCTCAATGGTTTACATCAAACGACTAAATCATTTTCAGGCGTTTTCATGTTATCCCGTGTAGGTGGGATAATCGAGTCAAGAATAGCTACCCTGAAGTCAGTCTGAATCAAGCAGTCAAGAAGTTGACACCTCAGAACATAAAAAATCTGCAAAGTCTAGGACTAAAAGTAAAAAATTTTGGAACTTTAATTGGATAAATATAACTTGTTTTAACTGTTTTACTGGTGCTGTTGATGTACGCTTAGAATTTGAATCAAAAGATAACTTTCCTCAAGGAACAACAGCATATTGCTTAATTTTACATAATAAAATAATTGAATAGACCAATAAGCGGTTTAGTACATAATTTGACTTAAATAAAATGTAAATTTGATAATAAGGTTTTTTAAAAGAATAAATAATAATAATCAAAACAAAATCACAGATTTATGTACCCCGAAAAGCCTCAATTTTTTGTTTTTTTTTTGTTTCTATTTTTAATAACGAAAAAACGTGAATTGATAAAATATCTCAAAATTTTGAAGCTATATAGAGCTGCATGGTTTGCTGAATAGAAGAAGAAAAAAAAAAAAAATTTGGCGTTTTTTCACAATAGCGATTTCGTTGTGTTAATAACATTATAATAAAAACCGCCTCATTTTTTTTTTTCCTCTATCCTGGCTTTTGTTGAATTTTATAACTTTTTTACTACTCGTTGAAAAAAGACAAGAATAGGCTCATTGGAAAGAGCCATTGGTTTACATAATGAAACTATTTTTACTTTTTTTTTTAAACCAATATTTAGCAAGATATAAATTAAATAAAAACTGATGACGTCGCGGACCACTGACTTAAAATACTTATACGGTAGTAAGTCTCGCGCCGGGGTAAAAATTGAGGCAAGACTCTCCCGAGTCTGTCGATACATAAACACTTTAAATTCAGTTTTGATTTTTTTTTTTTATTCCTTCATTTATACCCGAACAGAAAAATCTCAGTCTTAAACGAACTTAAAATCCTTTGAAGTCTTAAAACGCGCTTCATTTGTCCAACTAGGAAGTCTTCGGAAGACTTCCTATGAAAGACTTCGGGCTTGCAAAGGCTTTCTATGGAAGACTTCAGGCTTTCGAACTCTTAAATCCGAAGTCTTTAAATTGAAGACTTCGGAGTCTTTCATTTTTTTTTTTTCTTTTTTTTTTTTCAAATTTGTAAAATTTTTCCAAAAAAAAAAATCTGCACGGGATCGATCACAGGTTTCTTGGGTGGAAGTCGGATAGGTTGACCACTCAACCACATCATAAATTGAAAATAAATGAATATATTTACTACTTAGACTTAGACTTTTGTTAATTTAAAAAATTTTATAACATGAAAACTTGAATAAATATTTAGAGTGAATTGTAAAATTAAATACACTACAAGCAATCAAACTTGAATTTTTTTTTTTCAAAAAATATATAAATAAAAAAAAATTAACCAATAACATCAATTAATAAATGATAACAGCTACATATTAATTGAAATCCGCGAAATATATTTTTTTAATATACAAAATGATAAAAATCTTGACAATTTTATATCAGGCAGTTTGAATTTTTTCTAAGTCCCGAACAGAAAAATCTCAGTCTTAAATCGCGCTTTATTGAACTTAAACTGTCTTGTGAGATCTTAAACGAACTTCCATTAGCTTCCCAAATAAAATTTTCATTGAAATAAGTTTTAAAGCCTTTAATTTTAAGACTACAAGCTTTCGAAATCGTATTTATTGAATTTTTTTTTTTTTTTAAACCTAAAAACTTTCGAAGTCTTTTAAATCAAGCTTCTAAAAGACTGAAAAATGTGAACGCTTTTGAAGTCTTTTAAATCACGCTTCTAAAAGACTGAGAATTTGAACCCTTTTGAAGTCTTTTAAATCAAGCTTTTGAAAGACTGAGAAATGTGAACGCTTTTGAAGTCTTTCAAATCAAGCGTCTGAAAGACCGAGATTTGAATGCTTTCGAAGTCTTTTAATTCAAGCCTTTGAAAGAGTTTGGGGACCTCGGAAAAACTTGTGATTTTATTTGGGAAGCTAATGGAAGTTCGTTTAAGATCTCACAAGACAGTTTAAGTTCAATGAAGCGCGTTTTAAGACTGGAAGCTCGTTTAAGACTGAGATTTTTCTGTGCGGGTATACAGATAAATTTTTTTTTATAAATTAGGTTCATTGTTCCATTTATTCTTCGATAATATTAATATCATCATAATTTATCATAGTGTCATCTAATGTTATTTCTTTTTTATTATTTTCCCCAGTACAAACAATAGTTAAAACTCCTTTTTCAGCTGCTTCATCCAACTTTTTAAATTCTTGTTCATCGCTGTTGAAATGTTCAGCATATTTTTTTGGTATATATACATAATATTCTTTGTTAATTTCAACGGTTAATGCTGCACCAAACTTTGATCCAATAGATTTTCTGACTTTTGTTATGTGGTAAACTGTATTATTTTGCAAATCATTCAAAGATCTACGTTGTTTGCTTGTTGAAAGTAATTTCGCTTTAGGAAAACCCATTTTTCGATGACAAAAAAATTGCAATAATGTTCAATAATGTTCAAATATTCCCGATATAATAACAATAATTTTTAAAAAATTGTATAAAGCTTACTTCATTTTAAGCTAACGAGATTTTTCGGTGGTTGTAAGTTGCAGATATAGCTAAGAAAATTGGTATTAAAAATGGTAATTTGACCTGTTTCATCATGTCATATATTTTCTCTTAAAATATAGAATTTATGGGAATATACATAGATCCAACTTCTTCACTATATTTGAATAAAAAAATTAAACAGAAGAATTTTTTTTTTAATTATTTTAAATTGTATTTATTTATCTTAAATTAACAAAACTGTTCATTATTTATTTCTTTACATTTTAAACAATCTTTTATAGCTACATGAAGAAGAGGACCACATTCATCGGTATCCTTATTTGAGTTATTTTGCAAAGGGTATTGTTTGCATTTTCTTAATCCAAAACTTGATGGGTTCATCTGCTGTTCTTTTGATAATTTTTCTCAGATTTCATCAATTTGATGTGATGCAAATTTCATAATTAGAAGTAATGGGAGTGATGTAATTTCTGCTTCAGCTAAGTCGCTTATATTTGGAATAGCACAAAAATGCGCTATAGACTTATATAAACTGATCAAGATATATTATCAATAATTTTTAAAAAAATTATACATATATATATTTATTTGGTTTTTTTTTTATTTTTTTTATCAACTGTTGCTGAAAGAGATGAAAGGTACGCTAAGGAATAACATAGGATATATATTAAACAACTATCTATATAACATGTGGGCAAACTAACAGAAATCGAACCGACGAACGACAATATCTTGATTTACTAACTGACGCTTTAGACCGCTCGGCCACAAATAAATTCCTGGAAATTTTTTTTCAATAAATAAGTAGCTAAAGAAAAAGATGTATTCGAGATAAAAACAATATTTATTTTTTATTTTTTGAATAAATCAATGCCTGTAAAGTATTTTTTTAAAAAACAAATAGCTAAAGAAAAAGATAGAATCTTTTTCTCTTCGACAATTGTTTTCCTAAATATTATTAATTAATGATTCAAAATTCATTTTCAAATATCTATTGACTATAAAGACAAATATTCATAAATAATTTATAAAAGAATTACTTTTCAGGTACTTGTCTTTTTAGCAAATGCATCTTTTTTTCAGCCAATCGTTTATCAAAAAATCAATTTTACATTAATTAAAAATCATATTCAAATGAATTATTATTGCAGAAGGATTTTATTATTAATTTATAAACATTTACCTCTACAGTAAAAATTTTTTTATATATATGAAATCATAAACAGTGTCTTTTTATTAAAAATGTTTAATACTACATATTTGTTATTATTGTTATAAATAAACATTGTATCCATAATATTACGTTTTATAATTTCAGGCATTACTTTATTTACATCTTGAAGCGTTGCTGTTAATTGAGTTAAAGTTTTTGCTTCTAGAAGACTGTTTAACGATGCGCGGTGTGATTGCCATCGAGTTGAACATGAACTAATTAAAGTAACACAATTTCTATTTTTATTTCTATTCGGCTGTAAGTAATGCTTCCCTCTCCAAACGCTCGTGCGCCCATATACGCAATATAGGAGTAAGCGAAAACTTCAAAGTGTCATTGTCATTATTATCATTTGTGTAACTTATATTAATAATTTCGCATTATTATTATTATTATCATTAATAAAGAAATTTTTTTTTGAATCTAAAAAAAGATTACGAATAAATAATTTCCGATAGATGACATTTTATGCTTTATGATTAATACCGTAATCTCTACCATTTAGGTGGAAAGACAAGTGGCGGTCAAAAGAGGTGGCCAACGGTCAAACTGAATTTACTCCATCGCATCACGATTTGAAATAAGTCCAATCGATTGATATTGATGCCCTGAATATGAAAATAACAATGGCCGACCATTTGGGTGGAAAATTTTTGATGGCCGACCAAAAAACTTCGAAATTTAAAAAAAAAAAATAGTTTTTTTGTCGGCCTTTAAAAATTTTTCACCTAAATGGTCGGCCATTGTTATTTTTATATTCAAAGCATCAATACCAATCGATTGGACCTATTTCAGATCGTGATGCGATGAGGTAAATTTACTTACCTCATACACCCACTTTGACCGTTGGCCGCCACTTGTCTTTCCACCTAAATGGTCAGCCATTGTTATTTTCATATTCAGGGCATCAATATCAATCGATTGGACCTATTTCCACTCGTGATGCGATGAGGTAAATTTACTTACCTCATACATCCACTTTGACCGTTGGCCGCCACTTGTCTTTCTACCCAAATGGTCGGCCACTGAAACTGCTTATTGTACTCGCCATGACAAGTCGAATTAACCTATTTCAACTCGTGATGCGATGAGGTAAGTAAAAGCAAGATGGGCTCCCTAACTATCATGGGTACAACTATCTATATCTACATCATATATTTTTCCTTCCATTTATCGATATAGATTAACATTTCGATAGATGATATTTTTCTAAAATTATTCAATAGTAATTATTTTTCATTTTTATAGGAATACTTTAAGTACTTTTATACAATCGTTTATTAAAGTATTCGTTTTTTACTAGTATTTTGATTTTTATTTTTCAATTTGTATCGATCAATAAAAACATAAGCATTTAAGATTTTTATGCTCATGGGTCATATTTTTCCAAGATTATTTGATCGTTGTTATTTTCATTTATATGTAAATTTTAAATGTATGAATAATATAATTTATATATACTTATATGTATACATATAGGTATATTATTAATTTATGTAATATATTAAAAATATCGGTACTTATACTCATGAGATGATAACTATAGTGTAAAATTATTCAATAGTTATTTTTTTTTATATTAACAAAAAAATACTAAACTATATTTTTCTCACACACTGTACATATTTTCAATCGTTTCGAAAGAAGTTTCATTTTCCCGCACGTATTGGTAATACATTTTTTTGATTATCGGTCAATTTCAAGTCAAAAATTTTTTCAGTGGGTTATTTATCGTGTGATCTGTGCTATTATACGATGTGATGGTTTGTTTGAAAAAAATTTTTCAGGATGGCTAGCTGCAGATATTTTATTCCATTCCAAATAAATTTTTTCTATGAATTTTTTATATTATAATTTTTGCTTAGCGATTTGTATTATCATTTAGTATTATATTATATCATTTAGTATAATAATATTAATATAAATTAACAGTACTGTACTTGTGTATAATTTGAGTATGCATACAAAAAATTTTTGTAAATTTTTTATGATAAAAACTCTAACAAGTCAGATGAAATTTCACGTTCATGTGATGGACCTCTACGTAAGCATGCCATTGTAAGTAATTACGCATGCGTACTGCACCATTCACCGAATGAATAAGTTAAAAGTAGGAAAGAAGACAAAGTCAATTGTGAGAGTGGTCGCCAATGTATACCAATTTACTAACAAAAAACTATATCATTCACAAAAACTCTAAAATAATGGCCACGGTGTGTTTTTCGTGAAACTCTAGAAGCTATATACAGTCATGAACAGTTGGATACTACCTCAAAAGTGTTGTGTTTTTATTTTTTAAAAGATGTTTCAAGATAATATTCAAATGTTTACTAAAACGTCATACCTATATATCTGGTAAATTTATTTATTTAAGATTCCATATTAATGGTGTTTTCTTTTTTTTCTTTATAAAACGTTTTATTTATCGTAAAAACATCTTTTAAAATAGATATTTTTTAGTTGTATATCTAATAAATTTTTTTTTTTTTCGTTTATTTTGTCATTCCCAGACGGAACATAGGCGAAAAAAAATATACTAATATCCAACAAGAGCAAGAGCGAATGAGTGACCGTCAAAAAGTGGAGAAAAGAAACATGTTTTTGTAATTGTGTAAGTGTGAAATACATGTTTGACTAACAGATGTCTGTTACTCTGTTTACAAAGATAATGTATATCTAACAAAAAACAAAAAACAAGTATTTTGTACAAAAAAGAGTCAAGTACTCGAAATTGTAGTGAATTTGTAATGTAACTTGTTTTGCCATTAATTAATCTAAAATGTTAAAAAAAAAAAAAAATAATAAAAAAAAAAAATTATACTTGACCCTGCGTAGTTTTTCCTAAATTAAAAATAAAATTTTAAGCCAACATTATTCAATCTTATGTTTAGCAGGGTCAAGTATAATTTTTTTTTTTTATTTTTTTTTTTTTAACATTTTAGATTAATTAATGGCAAAACAAGTTACATTACAAATTGACTACAATTTCGAGTACTTGACTCTTTTTTTTGTACAAAATACTTGTTTTTTGTTTTTTGTTAGATATCACATCTTTTTGTAAAGTTTTTTTTGTAACATACACAATTTATATATCATCAAGTTTAATTTTTATTTATAATTATTTTACCAGTCTATCATTTGATATTTATTATTTTTAACATTCAATATTGCAATATTTATCATATATTCATATGTCAACTCTGCAGTGTAGCCAACAAAAATGAGCAAGTGAGAAAAGTAAAAAAAAAAAAAAAATTTTTATAATAATGTTATACCGTACTACCAACTTAACAAAATCAGAAATCTGGTTTTTCAGCCAAAAAATCGCAACCGTTAATTTGATTGTTCAATAAAAAAAAAAATAAGCCACTAAAAAATCTGATTTTTTTTTTAAAAAAAAGCTAGACATCAATTTATGGGATCATTACAAAGCCTCATATTTTTTAATTGAATCCATCATATTTTAATTAAATTTCTAAAAATTGGAGACGGAAGGGGGCACCAATGTGTCGTGTATAATAAGGCACGGTAGTTACTCTTACACACACATATATATTTCCTTTCTCATACTTGACTCGAGGCACTACCGTGCCTCTTGACCTTGACACTCGATTTCCTAAGTTCAGATAATATTAAATAATGTCAAGTTTTCAGCTTATTATTTATAAAAATAATTTTTATAAACTTAGTAAAACTTGGTAAATTTTATAATTAAATATTCTTTATTTTTTTTAATTTTAAAATTTTTTCTGACCATTCGTTTCATAAAATGATAATGATAGTAACATATTAAATTGAAAAAAAAAAAATTTACATGAAAATACAGAATGTAAATTTTCTAATCCTTGCAATTACGCATTGTTAAGTTTCCGAATTGTTTTTTATTCCTAGTTTTTCGATACTAACACAATTAAATAAATATCAACAGTTAAAATTGGGTAGAAAAAAAATTTTCTTTCATAAATTCATGTTAAATATTGTCGACACATTTTTTAACCCGATTCAAGTTGTTAATATTTTTCGTTCCAATAGTTTTAGGCTCAAATGAATTGAAAGCGTCGTTAGGATACTCAATCCAATGTTTTTTGAAAAGTTAAAATTTTTTTATTTATATATTTCATTTGATTGTTTTTCAGTCAAAATAAGCTATTACGTTGTTTGAATAGCAGATCTAATGTTGACTAATCAAATTACTTGTAGTTGTTTGGCTAAATTTGTGCCTGATCCTTCGTCAGGAAGATGTGGTTCCACTCGTTCACAAAACAAAACAACTTGTTTTAGAAGCCTATTGAAAAGGATTTTAAAGGCTATTTGAAATGTTATACGTTTCATCATTAATTAATTATACTCTGAATACCTTAAATAAATTAAAAATGTTCTACCATTCAATATGTCAAATGAATTTGACACTAAATAAATTTTGACGAATTGCATTATTTCTTCTTATATCATCGATTCTTTGGATTCTATTTTCGATAGTTTATTTTTATTTATTAGACGAGCATGTCAATGAAAAGCTCCAACATCCATAGCTAATCTTAATAATAAATAAAGATTATTTTTGACAGCTTTATTTATTTACATTTGTAATCGTAGATTACGGTTTAATTCTTATGTTAACATATAGGTATCATCATAATAATATCGATCTTTACTCTAATAGTTAGGGAGCCCATCGTGCTTTTACTTACCTCATCGCATAATGATTTGAAATGGGTTAATTCGACTTGTCGTGGCGAGTACAATAAGTAGTTTCAGTGGCCGACCATTTAGGTGGAAAGACAGGTGGCGGCCAACGATCTAACTGAACTTACCTCATCGCATCACGATTTGAAATAGGTCCAATCGATTGATATTGATGCCCTGAATATGAAAATAATAATGGCCGACCATTTAGGTGGAAATAAAAGTGGCGGCCAACGGTCAAAGTGGGTGGATGAGGTAAGTGAACATTTTTTTTTTCTAAATTTTGAAGTTTTTTGGTCTTTATATAATTTAGCCTTCATATGATAATATATTGCTCTTTTTTGATGATTTTTGTTTTATTTTTATTGTATTTCTTTTGCATAGTATTTTTTTTGCAACTCCTAAAGGCCCTTGTCGACTAGCATAGTTTTTCAACAAAGTTCTATGCCATAGCACTTTGGTCACTATATATCACCAAAAACTCACTAAAAAATGGCCGCTGAGGACTATGCTGGAAAAATGCTGCGTGCAGCATTTTGAGCATAGTTCTGCTAACTTCACACTCGTTTTTTTAGATGCAGCCAACTTTGAGAAAAAAAAAAAAAGCGGCATTTATAGCTCTTTTTTGTTGTTCTTTGTTTACAGTTGTTTACAGTCTACATTAATTGATTGATTGACTGTCAGAATATCGTATTGTCATTTGTCAACAAGAGTAAACAAATAAAAAAGGTTATGCGTTTAATTATTTTTTGTTGTGATTTTACGAATGTTGGTAGAGCTGGAATCATTTCAATAAACGATTATAACGCCGCCCTATAGCCGTCATGGCTGAACTATTTCTACCCAAGCGCTATGCCATAGAACTTTTTAGAAAAACTATGCTAGTCGACAGCTAAGAGGTAGCTAAGGAATAAAAAATTAAATAAAATTCACTAATGCATGGAGATCTATAAGGAGGATAATCTCAAAATTTACTGAGGATGACGGAATAGAGCAATTTAGTAACTCTATTGGCCACTGACGGCGCTAGTCTTAGTTAGTACCGAAGTCAAGGTCATATGTTATTATTATTGTGTAGCTCGGTTAAAGTGGTTTTTTTTGTGTAAAAAAATAAAATACAACTAAATAATACATAATAACATTCAATTTTTTATATTATCATTAGTGGATACATTAATAGCAAAGGAATGAGATGAGGCTTAAAAAAAAGCAAATTTATTTATCCCTGTTAAAGACTTTTTTTAAGTACATTTATTTTTTTAGCTTTATTTGCACTTTATTTTTTAAATAAATGAAAGCATGTGAATAATTGTTAAATAAACAAATAGCTAGGGAATAAAATGTACTAAAAAAACGACAATTTTTTCTTTCTTTTTAAATTATTCAATTTATTTAAAAAATTAAAAAACAAGCACCTGAAAAAAAAGATGTAGTCAAAAAAATATATTATATCGTCGCATTAAAGAATGTAGGGCGTAAGTGCCAAAAACGTCATTTTTAAAGGAAGAAGGGCATAAGTCCAAATTTATTAATTTTTGGATTTTTATCCATTTTTAAGACTTTAAAAAAAAAAAAGGAAAAAGGGCGTAGCAACCTTTGATAAAGGTTCTTCCTTTATTAAAACGGAAATTCCCAAAAATGGCACTTACGCCTTTCATCCTTTAATGCGACGATATCTTAGCAATAATTATTCAATGAATCCTTTTATAGTTGCAACAAGAACGATATTTTATCCAGCAGAAATTGTTTAATAAATTGTCGTTTTTCGAGTCCATCGCTCTTTTTAGCTATTTGTTTACTCAAAAAAAATCATCTTGACACAAAAATAAGTAGTAAACAAAAAAAATGTGATTTTGACTTCGGTACTAACTAACACTAGCGCCGTCAGTGGCTAATAGAGTTACTACATTGCTCCATTCCGTCATCCTCAACAGCTCCCTATCCTAATACATTGTGTGACGTCACAGGTTACCCTCCTTGTGAAACTCCATGCACTAATGATAGACTAGTCATAAACTATATTCAATGTAGAAGTTTGACACAAACTTTTTTAAGCGCCTTCAGTGGAAAAAAACCTTAAAGTGTAAATTTTATTTTTTCCTGTGAATACGGGTGCTGCTGCCGTAGTAGTAGAGTAGACCGCGGAGCGTTGTATCCATATTAGCAGGGTTGTTAATGTATAAAACATAATGTTTTAAACTATGTTTAAAACATAGTTTAAAACATCCTTAGTTTTATCCATTTGTATAAAACGTCGCCATCTAGTGGCGAAATTGGGAACCGCCACCAAAACAAACAAACGAACCTAAATAAATTTGTTGTTATTAATATGTTTTTTTTTAAATATATGATCATCAAATTTGTTCATAAATAAATGATATAAATATTATGTTTATAAATTTTATAAACTTGTTATTATTAATGTTTATTAAATAAACAACAATTGTTTGACAGGTCAGGAGTGTAAGTATAGTCGGTAAGAGGGAAAGTTTGAGCCTACGAGAGATCAGGGTAGCTATTCTTGACTCGATTATCCACAAGTTATCCCGAGCGACTGGGATAACTTTTTTGTCGCAAAACATAAAAATTTTAGCTTAATTTGTATCCTTCTCAATGGTTTACATCAAACGACTAAATCATTTTCAGGCGTTTTCATGTTATCCCGTGTAGGTGGGATAATCGAGTCAAGAATAGCTACCCAGGTGAGTTTTATCCGTTTTATCCTGTTTTAAACGTTTTAAACGTTTTATCCATGGATAATTGTAAACAACTCAAAACCCTCCATTTTAACAACCCTGCATATTAGTGGTCTTCTATATTCAACAAAAGTATTCGGTATAAAATGAATCGAATTGTCTCAAGGGAATACCGGGTATTCGGTATATCTGCTCAAAAAAGTACCGGTATATCGACTATCGAGTACTGAGTATTTTTTTTTTTTTTTTATCCAAATTAAATTCAACTTAGACATAAATTATAGTCTCAATTAAATAAATATAAATATCAATTGATATGCCAAATGCCAAAATAGACGCCAACAAGCCAAAAACTGCAAGTAACAATTGAATAAAGGTTGTTTTATATGTGGCGACGTAAAATCTCTAAAAGTAGCGCGCGTAGTTTATTTGGAAATTGTAATGGCGTCATGATAAAAAAAAAAAATTTTTTTTAATTTACTTTGAGGTCACCACCAGTCAAAGTACTCGTTTCCAATATTGGCCAAAAATATACCGAGTACTGGTATATCGGGGAAAAAATATACCGAATAGTTTGGTACTCGGTATACCGAGTAGATACTCGTGTCTCCGGTATATCGCTTAATATCGAAGACCACTAATCCATATCATATATGTAATACTAATAAAAATTATTATTATAAAAATAAAATATTACTATTAATTGTAACAAGTCTGTTGTCCCATAATTTACTATAATTGTTTATAATAACTAACAAAATGTGTTGTTTATATTACCATCAAAATATATTTCGATACAACATGACCATCATTTTTTTGACAGGACATATATAATAAAGTGTAATTGTGTACGTGATCTTCCGAATCACTCCGAATGCCCCACTATCTGAGTTGCGCGCGTTGTTTTTCGGCCAAGAAAGAGAGAGAAGACGATATCGGACGCACTCTTGTCTTGCCGACAAATATAATTCTTGTTAGCAATATAGTAGTATTACATACAGTCATCCTACTGAATGACTCCCACCAGGTTTTCTCCACTCAAGACTAAGGCTTCCCCTTCCATAACCACTAGCACAACTTAATCATGCGCAGTTTATTTGTTTTGGTACTCACACATTCAAAATATTCGGTGTGTCCGTGAGAGAACCAAGATGTCTGACTGTTTACAAAATTTTGACCCAACCCAACCCATATCATCTATGCTGTAATGTTGATGAAAAAAAATAAACACTGACACGTTGATGACAGTGATAATGGTTAAGTTAGGTTAAGCTGGGTGAATAAAAAAAAAATATAATAATATTCAGCCATCTTGGTGTTTTTGCGTTGATCACACGAACACTCAATGACAACATTATTTTCAATGTGTGAGTATTATGTTAGTGGTTATGGAAGGGGAAGCCTTAGGCTTAGGTGGAGAAAACCTGGTGGAAATCATTGAGTAGGACGACTGTAAATGACCCATGGAGGTATATAAGAAGTGTAAACTCTGGTTTTTTAATTAAATTATCAACTCTAGTAAATGAATAATTAATTATCAAAATTTTTCATTAAATATAAAATGAAAAAATAATATAAAAAAACAATATCTGTAATAAAATTGAATAAAGGTATACATAAATTATCAAATTAATACAAATTGACATAAAAAAATAAATAACTAAATAAATAATTTATTATTATACTTTTTTATTATTTTATTATAACACAATGTTTATTGCTAAGTATAGTCTTGAAATGATAGTATCACCTTTAAAAAAATAATTTATGTAAATTATATCAATATATAATATTTTAATATTATTTTAATAATTTCATAAAAAAAATATATTATATATTTTTATTTTTTTAATATATTATTATTATAAATAATACTTTTGACCAGATCAACTAGTGTTTCTACATGTTTTATTAAATGATGTTTAATTTCATGAAAACAATCTGATACTAAACTCAAAATTGGTTTATCATCTTCAAGTTTCGATATCTAGTAATGTATTGGTTTAAGTATAACAGTGATGTTGTATAATTTAAACCAAAATATTTCAGGATCCTCAAGAATAATTTTTGATGTTAAAGGTTTCATATATTTTTCTGCTTTTTTTGATACTGCCAAATTCTTCAAATTATGTTTGTTTATAAGTAAACTGTTTAAACATAATTAAATTGCACCAAATCGTGTGTTTGGAGGTAATTTCAAACTGGTTGAAACTTTGTCATGATTATCTCTTTGAATTTGTATGAAAGTTGCCAACAATATTTGGTTGGATTTTATTTCTTTTGTAATATTTTTAGCAATATCTAAGAGCTTCTGTACAGAATTTAATGAACCAATATCTTTAAGAAGTGAGTTTTAAATATGGGCAACACATCCATAAGAAGATATCCAAGGTTTTGTAGAAGTGACAATTTTACATGCTTTTTCCATCACACTTGCATTGTCAACAACGAATCCAACAACTTTATTTGGACCAATTTCATGAATTACTTAATTTATTTCTTGAGCTATGTAATCACTACTATGGCTAATTGCACCAGTTGTAATTACAATAAAATTAATTACCCCCTGATTATTTACATTTGACCAGTCATCACAGTGGATACCAACAGCTGGTGATTTTTCAATTTGTTCTTTTACTTTGCTATACATGTCGTTGTATACTTCATCAAGTAACTCATTTGATAGCTTATTACGTGAAGGTAAACTAAGTGATGGACGAATAGCTTTAAAATATTTAATCCACAAATGATTTTCAGTTAGTGTCAATGGCAAACCAGAAGCATAAATGGCCTTGCTACTATATCAAAGTAATTTTTAACGGTTGTTTTGGCTCGTTTTAAATGATGATGATCATAATGATGTTGTTCTTAATCATTTTTACGTTTCTGGCTTTTATTAAGATTTTCTGATACAGACGATGGTTTTTGTGGATCACTTAAATCTTCACTTGTGAAAGAATTATCTGTTAAACCACTGCTGTTGAATGATACAGACAATCTATTTTTTCTTTTTTTTATTGAATTATTTAATTTAACTAGACCGATGACGCGCACCCTGTGCGCGTACTCCTACATTATATATTATTTAGTTTTTGAGTAACAGTCAGTTATGATAAAAGGGATTCATCCAAATAAAACGGAAGAGATTAAACAACTTTAATAAAAAAGAGAAATAATTATTCGAATATACAAACAATTGTACACATGAAATCGAACATATTTTCGTTAAAAAAGTATATTAATTATATCGTTGCGTTAATGGAAGAAGGGCGTAAGTTCCATTTTTGGAAATTTTCGTTTCAACCAAGAAAAAAGGGCGTAAGATCAAATTTATTAATTTTTGGATTTTTTATTCAATTTGAAGACTTTAAAAAAAAAATAAAAAGGGCGTAACAACCTTTGATAAAGAATAAAAGGCGTATCTCCAGGGACTTATGCTTTTTTCCCATTATCGAAATAATTTTTCATAATGGAAGAAAGGCGTATGTCCAAGGATTTATGCTTTTTTTCCATTATCAAAATTATTTTTGATAAAAGTTAGAGGGCTCATTTTTAATTTTATTTTAAATTTATTCGAAGATAAAGTGTTTTTAAATTATTACTCGTTTATTATTTTGTATATAAAAGAAAATTTCTTTTTTTTTTTATGATAGGTGATTTTTAAATTTATAATAATTTTATTTCTATCTTTACCTCCATCTCTAATCTATAAATTCAATGTTCAATAGTCTTTTTTTTATTTGAATGTAGAATAATTTAAAAACACTATACCTTTGAAAAAATTAAAAATAAAATTGGAAACACGCCCTTCTTCCATTGTCAAAAATTATTATTAAAGTCCCTGGATATACTCCCTTTTTCCTTTTTTAAAAAAAAGTCTTGAAATTAGATAAAAAGTTCAAAAATTAATAAATTTAGACTTCGACCTTTCTTTCTTAAAAAATGACGTTTTTGACACTTACGCCCTTCATCCTTTAATGCGACGATAATAAATTATTTATCAACTCAAGAGTATCATGCAAAGGCAACCGATTTCTTTTTTTAACGTCATATTAATATTAATTTTAAATGCTCACTATTTTAAGTATAGTTTTTTAATAAATCTATTAGTAAATAAATTATTTATTCATTTTTCATAAAATTATTTTAAGTGATGACTTTTTACAGTAATAATCTGCATAGTCAAAAAAAGTTGGTAATTCGTTTGTATAATTTGTGGATTTCAGTCATTTATTAAATTTTTGTTTGTTAATTTAACAAAAAAAACCGTTTTACAAATTTTATTTGTTAATTTTACAAATTTTTTTTCGTTATAAATTAACTTTCAACATATGAATGCGAATTCAATTCAAAAATAAGTAGAATACTGTTGCATGTAAAAGCATTTATCAAAATAACGATCTAATATTTGTAAAATTAACAAACAATCGTTTGTGGACCTTGACTACTAATTTTCACAGTTATTGTTTTTATCTGTACCTAAAAATTTGAAGGGTCATAAACGATTAAAAATGACTTGTTTATCAAAAAAATTGCTATACAGATGCAGAATAATTTGTACCTCAAAAATAATAACCAAAACAAATTATTCAAGTCAAAATTGTTATAATCAATTGCATAAATCTGTTATAATAAACTTTGTTAATAATTTTTTTTTCTATAATATGAAGATTGGACCTCAAAAATAACAAAATAAAATTATTTGAGTCAAAATTATAATCATAAACGATTGCATAAAATCTTTAATAATATATTTTTTCGATATTGTTTTTTTTTTATAATATTAAGAGAGTCACGCTCGAATTTGTACTACCAATTTCATGATTTGTACCTTAGCAATAATGAAAAAATAAATAAATTTAAATTTTGTAGTAAATTTTTTTTAAATAATTGGAGTACAAATTTAAATTTTAACAATACAAATTGATGTACCTCATTCTTTTTGAGACAAAAACGTATTGTTGAAAATTATTTATGTTTTGAAGCGTTGGGCAATTGTTTATTACAAACTTTATCATTAAAAATTATAAAGAGTGTTTTCAAAAATAAATAACTTCTAATAAATTTTTTTTGTTTTGAAGAGAATGACATGGATAAATTTTTACTGTTAAAATTGAAATTTGTACTTAAATAATAACTGTATTTAAAAAATTTTCATTCCATATTAATGTTTAATTTATTACTTTTTTAATTATTCAGTACCTATCATGAAATTGGTAGTCCAAATGAGAGCGTGACTTATATTCTTTTATATTATAAAAAAATGTTATATTATTATAGATTAATGCAATTGTTTATAAAAATTTTGACTCAAAGAATTTGTTTTTGTATTGTTATTTTTAAGATACAAATTTCAAGCTTGGACCAACTTCACATAGCTGCAGTGGAATTCAAATTATTATTTTATTATAATAAATTATTATTATTATTTAAATCATTGTTATTATTTAAATTATTTAAATTATTAGTTAAATTGGTATTTTTGTTATTATTTATTTAAATTATTATTTTTTCTATTATTTAAATTATAAAAAATATAATAAAGAAAGACAATTCAGCGACATCAGGCGGGAACATGTATAATGAGCGTTGATTTTTATTTTTTGAGAGAGAGAGAGAGAGAGAGAGAGAGAGAAAGTGAGGTGAGTAAGTGAAAAAGAGTGAGTCGCGTGAGTGTGTGAGTAAATGTAAATTTGACAACCAATGAGATGACGCGAAGCAGGGTTAGCCATCAACTTTTTAAAAAGGGAAAAGGGATAAACGATTTCAGACGAGAAATAACTTACAATCGAATTACAAATTTACAATCGTTTAGCAAATGATCCTTCATACGACTTGGATTACATGCATATTTTTTGTTACAAAATTTGCATAGAAAAATATCATATTTACTTTCTGTTGTCGTGGGCAAAAAAAACTTCTTGATGACATCTTTCAATTTATTTGCCATTATTGCAATTGAATGAACCAAGAGCCCTATATAGAAAAAGAAAATAATCAAACATAATTTTACAGACAATATAAACAGACAAAAAAAATTGTAACTAACCTCGTTTGCTTATGCCACAATAATATATCTTGATTTAATTTTAATTGTTGTCAATTAATTAATTCAGTTGTGTCCTAAAATTAATCAAATAAACGAACAAATTTTATATAATAAAAATAACTGGTGTAATTTAAAAATAATTATATTTATATTATTAAATTAAGTTATTACTTTGTATCAATATTTATCTTGCTTCTTTTGATATTTTTTTTTTTATCAACAAAAAAAAAAATAATAAAATAATAACAATTGTTTTCAAAATGGCTGACGCTACTAGCGCCAAATTTACAAATTTTGATACTGTATTTTTACATCTATAAAGGTGTATTTCGGTATCAAATGGCAGATACCGTATTTTTACATGGAAACATCGGTATTTTGGTATCTGTATCGTATTTTGATAAAGAATATCCCCATTCTTTCACGGCGGATTTTCTGGCGGATTTCCACCTCTACAATTTTTTTTACCCTCTCTTTACTATGTAAACTGCTCAATGCTTTGATTTTAGTTTATGCGCTGAAAAATAAGTAAGGCAAATTGTAGAGGTGGAAATCCGCCAGAAAATCCGCTGTGAAAGAATACGCTCAATATTCCCAGTGTTGGTGAGTTGTCGAGTTAATCCGATTCCCTCCCTACGCTCCCTACTCTATCTTATTTTTCACTTATTTTTCTTTCAAAAAGAAGACCATGGTAGCTATTCTTGACTCGATTATCCCACCTACACGCGATAACATGAAAACGCCTGAAAATGATTTAGTCGTTTGATGTAAACCATTGAGAAGGATACAAATTAAGCCAAAATTTTCATGTTTTGCGACAAAAAAGTTATCCCAGTCGCTCGGGATAACTTGCGGGTAATCGAGTCAAGAATAGCTACGCATATCGTCGACGCCCTTGCCAGAACCAGAAGAATAAACTTTAGTGGAGGGGGTAACATTTAGTGTCCTAGAATACGGCGGCTATGTAGAGTGCGCCACTTTTACTCCTGAACGGCGCACTACGTAAGGTGCAGTTTTTCATATTTTACTAACTTAATCTTATTTATATACTAACTTACTTTTTTAGTTTTTATAATATTATCAATTTATATTGATTCAAAATCAAACCTAAATTTTATATTACTTATAATCATTTGTGTAGCAACATTGCAGAATTATAAATATTATTTGAAGTTGTATCTAATACACTAAATTATTGCGTGGTGAAATTTGATTTTTTTTTAAATAATAAAAAAAATGAACTTTAATTTTTTTTCATTAATAATCAATTGTTATTATCTGTAAATCTTATAAAATCAATAAAATAATAATTTTACTATTCAACTAATAAAAATACAACAGGCAATACATATTATCAATCATAATCTTTTTAAACTTGTTTGCTTGGTACTCGTCTTTTGTTTGAGTATAGGGCCGGCGGGCTAAGGTGTACAGGGATAAAAAACTGCGCCTTACGTAGTGCGCTGTTCAGGAGTAAAAGTGGCGCACTCTACATAGCCGCCGTATTCTAGGACACCCCCTCCACTAAAGTTTATTCTCCTGGTCTCTAGTCTCCTTGGCTCTTGCCTAAGAAGCAAAAAGACTAGAAATACTAGTATTTACACCGCCAACCCTCTTGGTATCGTCGAACGAACAAACACCAAACTTGGCAAATCTTAAATATACAAAATTCACGTCAATTCATGTTGAATTTACACCGCCAACCCTCTTGGTATCGTCGAACGAACAAACACTAAACTTGGCAAATCTTAAATACTAGTATTTCTAGTCATCTTGCTAAGAAGATCCGAATTGGCCATATTAGCAATATAGAAGTATTAAGGCCCTTGTCGACTAGCATAGTTTTTCAACAAAGTTCTATGCCATAGCACTTTGGTCACTATATATCACTAAAAACTCACTAAAAATGGCCGCTGAGGACTATGCTGGAAAAATGCTGCGTGCAGCATTTTGAGCATAGTTCTGCTAACTTCACACTCGTTTTTTTAGATGCAGCCAACTTTGAAAAAAAAAAAAAAAAGGGCATTTATAGCTTCTTTGTTGTTCTTTGTTTACAGTTGTTTACAGTCTACATTAATTGATTGATTGACTGTCAGAATATCGTATTGTCATTTGTCAACAAGAGTAAACAAATAAAAAAGGTTATGCGTTTAATTATTTTTTGTTGTGATTTTACGAATGTTGGTAGAGCTGGAATCATTTCAATAAACGATTATAACGCCGCCCTATAGCCGTCATGGCTGAACTATTTCTACCCAAGCGCTATGCCATAGAACTTTTTAGAAAAACTATGCTAGTCGACAAGGGCTTTTACATATCCCTAGCGAAAATGACGACACTAATCCAACAGTCAGTTTGTGCACTGATCTCATACAAAAACGACACACAACCGACACACGAATATAAGAATTTTCTAGTCATAAAAACAAATAGTAAATAGCATTGAAAAAATAAAATATTATGTCTAAAAATTTCTAAATATTCATCTTATAAATTTAGACACATTAGAATTTTTTTAAGGCCCTTGTCGACTAGCATAGTTTTTCTAAAAAGTTCTATGGCATAGCGCTTGGGTAGAAATAGTTCAGCCATGACGGCTATAGGGCGCCGTTATAATCGTTTATTGAAATGATTCCAGCTCTACCAACATTCGTAAAATTACAACAAAAAATAATTAAACGCATAACCTTTTTTATTTGTTTACTCTTGTTGACAAATGACAATACGATATTCTGACAGTCAATCAATCAATTAATGTAGACTGTAAACAACTGTAAACAAAAACAACAAAGAAGCTATAAATGCCCCTTTTTTTTTTTTTTCAAAGTTGGCTGCATCTAAAAAAACGAGTGTGAAGTTAGCAGAACTATGCTCAAAATGCTGCACGCAGCATTTTTCCAGCATAGTCCTCAGCGGCCATTTTTTAGTGAGATATATGGTGACCAAAGTGCTATGGCATAGAACTTTGTTGAAAAACTATTCTAGTCGACAAGGGCCTTTAAATTATTTTATTTATTAAAAAAACTCAATTATGTTCCAATATTGAAAGTAGGGTTATTTTGTCTGAATTATTTGTACACGACTGTGAGAATTTTCAATTCTCACACAAATCGGACACTCGTACGACAGTATTGTTGTTTTTTGTATTTTTTAATATTGAAAAAAAAATTTATTTATATGATAATTTCAGTAATTTTAGACACGCCAAATTTTTAAATACTAAAGTTAATTAAAAAAAAAAAATTGGCGTGTCTAAAATTACTAAAGTAGTGTATATTAAATATCAAAAAAAATACTTTTTAATATTAAAAAAAACGAAAAAAAATATACTGTCGTACGTGTGTCGGATTTGTGTGAGAATTGAAAATTCTCACAGTCTTGTACAAATAATTCTGACAACATAACCCTACTTTCAATTTTGGAACATAATTAATTGAGTTTTTTAATAAATAAAATTATTAGAAAAAAATTCAAATGTGTTTAAATTTATGAGATTAATATTTAGAAATTTTTAGACATAATATTCTATTTTTTGAATGCTATTTACTATCTTTTTGTATGACTTGAAAATTCTTATTTTCGTATGTCGGTTGTGTGTCGTTTTTGTATGAGATCAGTGCACAAACCGACTGTCGTCATTTTTGCTAGGGATATGATGACTAGCGAGTGTTTATGATGAGAAAAGTCCCCTTCTACAACTCTCACTGCAAAGCTCTTATCATATGAAAGAAATGTGGAAATTATCTGTATGTAGATAATTATTTCATTAAAAAAATAAGACCAAGCACAAATTAAAACTGTTGCGATTTAGATCTCCAGAATCAACCTTAACTTAATAAAACAGCCTACTTTAATTTTGACATTCAGCCTTAAGATATTTGTTTTTGGTTAAAAACTATACTAATCTTATTTTTATAATTTTGGAATTTTAATGGAGCAGTAGTAGTTTCTATTTATATTAAAATGCACACAATATTTTGTAGGACACAGAGGATTTTTCGGAAAAAAAAGCGCACTAACGCCAAGTTTTCGAGTCCAGATAAGAAGTTGGCATTAAGTGGCCAATCTCCAATTATCTCTTAAACACTTTTTTGTGCATGACCCCGTAATTAGCGATTCACAATAAAATCATCGTTCAAATAATTTAGATAAATGATAGCTAGATTCAATTTTAAACAAACAAAAATAAAATGAGAAATAATAAAAAAAAGAATCAAACAAAATATTTTGTAACACCGAACTTTATTGATCAGGTAAAGAAAAAAAAAATTAAAACAGATGGTCCAGAAAACTTATAAATGTAGATGCAGTTTAATCTATACTCAATACTTTTTTTCTACAATTAGTGCAAAATGAATGCTTTTTCAATTTACAGGTTTAATTGTAATGAATCTTGATAAAGTAAAAACTATAAGTATTGTCACCGCAACAAAGCAAGTAACAAAAATATACCAAGTTTCTTCATCAAAAACTTCGGTAAATGCAGGAACCTGATTGTAAAGAGTATCAATTAGTTGGATATTGTAGTCCCTGTTTTTTGTTTTTCCGCCCATATTTTTCGTCTTTTTCTTCTTTAATAACCAGTATAAGCTTATCTACGATCACAATTATTTATGATAAAATTTTTAAAAACAAAGTAGATTTGTTTATCTTCTGTGTCTACTTATTCTAATTTTTATCTTTTTTTTCTTAAGTTTTTTTACAATTCCAGTTTCTTCAACTTCAACCACTGGGGCCAACGTTGATATATGCTTATTATATAGTTTTAGTATATCAATTGCATTCAAATTTGCACATTTAAATAGTATCTTCTCTCCGTTTGCTGAAACAACAATTTATTTTTCTATTTCGCTTGTAATTTATTGGTTTTTTTTATTGTACAATGACAAAGATAATTCTACTCACTTAAATCACAAGTAACTGTAGGCTCAGATCTGTCACATACAATATCAGTCTTTAGAACACACGATAAATTAGTTTTAGTGACCTTTGGAGCTGAGATATAGTGAAGAAGGTTTCTACATTTAAAATAAAAAAAAAAAATGACAAATTATTTTTTGTTATAACAGAAATGATGGCACAGATTGAACAACAAATGCCAATTCCAGTGCCAGACTTGAGCACCCTTAGAATAACAACAGCAGTTTCTACGCTAGGCAAAGCATATGGATGTGACCAATGTAGTGGTAAGTTATTCAAAGTATTTATATCAATATACCGCACATACAATAAAAATTTTAAAATAAAAATAAAATTATTGCACCAATCAACTGATTTTTGGGTTATATAGCCTTGTAATATAGTTTTGAGATGATAATAACTTCAGCATCACAAAAAATCGGAAGTGTGCAATTTCAACGATTCAAATTCAAGTGAATATATACATTCTCATCTACTCTGACATGATACCGAAAAGTTATGACGTCATCTGCACGGTTTATAAAATATTACTATTTAGCTTGGCCCGATTTATGTGACAAAATTTTTTTAAATTGAATATAACCTGATATATGTTACCTTATTTAACAATTACAATACCTTACTTTATTCAACAATTGTAATGGGTGTAATGGTGAACACTGTTCATAGCTCTTTTTATATAAATGGATTTTCTAATATATTTTTAAAAGCGCGTGCGCAATTTATCGATCAGCTAACTTTTTTAAAAAAATTTGTTGCATGAGGTAGTTTTTTATAAATAAAATAATCGAAGAAAATCTCGACATATTATTAAAAATTTATAGAATTTATAAAATGATAATAAAAACTCGAATTTAATTTTTAGGGTGAATACAAATAGTATACAAATTTTTTACGCAACTAACCTCGTCATCTTGACATTCTCGGCAAATGGATCAAACCGGACTGTTAATTTAGAAACTGGTTGCAATGACATGATCTTTATTTGTTTAGCAATTGCAGAAATTGCACCAGCCGACCTTGTCAAACGACCACTGAATGGAATCGACATTATTCATCCAATAAATAATTATTACATATAAACAAAACACTAATCATTAACATAAATAGCAATGAATAGTTTAACAAACTTTGAAATTTACACTAATAATGTTCATAACCAATTATAAAGTACATATAACATACAACCAACTGAAACTTAATCGACAGATATTCAGACAATGAGACTGCGAATCGCGAATGTTCCTTGTAAGAGAAGGGAAAAAGCCGTTTACACTTTGGTTAAAAACGTTCATGGAGTTCAATGGAGTTGTACGAGGAAGGTAATCTGCAGTGTTGGGTAGTTAGACCATATTTAGGTTAATACTTTCATACCGGTATTATACCATTTGGGCAGTATAATAACGGTAAGAAAGTAAGAAACTCAGAAACGTCCCCGATATGGCTATATGCAGTGTTGGGTAATTGGACGATTTTTAGGTTTAATACTTTCATACCGGTATCATACCGGTACGAAAGTATTATACTGGTATGAAAGTATGAAACTCAGAAACGCTTTTTATGGCATCAAAACTTTCTACCATACTGATACCATAAAGCTCTCAGCTATCAAAATTGATATATAAATAAAGTACTTGTTTATTTAAAAAAATATTTATTGCTTATTTAATTAACCACAATGCTAAAGAAACAAGTAGCTAGAGGGAAAGATGCTTTCAAAAAAAAGTAATTTCTTGTAGAATTATTGCTCATTAAAATGTATTATTAATGAGCAATAATTCTACAAGAAATGTATTCGTTTTAAAAACATCTCTCCCTCTAGGTACTTGTTTCCTTAAAAAATTAATTGTTGCTTATTTTATTAACCAAAATGCTGAAGAAACAATTAGCTAGAGGGAGAGATGCTTTCAAAAAAAAGTAATTTCTTGTAGAATTATTGCTCATTAAAATGTTTTATTAATTAACAATAATTCTACAAGAAATGTATTCGTTTTAAAAATATCTCTCCTCTAGCTACTTGTTTCCTTCAAAAATTAGTTGTTGCTTATTTTATTGAACAAAATGCTAAAGGAACAAGTAGCTAGAGGGAAAGATGCTTTCAAACAAAAGTAATTTCTTGTAGAATTATTGCTCATTAAAATGTATTATTAATTAGCAATAATTCTACAAGAAATGTATTCTTTTTGAACGCATCTCTCCTCTAGCTTCTTGATTCCTTAAAAAAATTAATTGTTGCTTGTTTTATTAACCAAAATGCTAAAGAAACAAGTATCTAGAGGGAGAGATGCTTTTAAAAAAAAGTAATTTCTTGTAGAATTATTGCTCATCAAAATGTTTTGTTAATTAACAATAATTTTACAAGAATGTCTTCTTTTTAAACGCATTTCTCCCTCTAGCTACTTGTTTCTTTAGCATTTTGGTTAATTAAGTAAGCAATAAATAATTTTTAAAAAAAAGTATAAAAATAGTGTACGACGTGGTATATAAAAATTCTCATAGATAGCATTACTAAAGTGGTATGAAAGTATGAAACTCGAGCGGTTTTATACCGGTATTATACCGAGGTATACGACTGGTATAATACCGCAGTATCATACCAACCCAACACTGGCTATAGGTGTGTTCGTTCACTATTCACACTGAGCGTATGCACGGAGCGTATGCAAGGAAGCGCTAGAGTCGTGCGGTCATTTGAAGAAACTTTTTTAATAAAATTTACTATTTATTTATTGTTATTTGTTTTTTTCAGTTCTTTTGCTGTCTTTCATAATTATTAATTGCTAATTAGTTATGGTGTTGTTATTTTTCTTTCCGAATCCAATGCGTTAGTAAATTTTATCAATAAAGTTTCTTCAAATGGCCGCACGACTCTAGCGCTTCCTTGCATACGCTCCGTGCATATGCTCGGTGTGAATAGTGAACGAACACACCAATGCAATTATATGGCATCAGGGTAGCTATTCTTGACTCGATTATCCCACCTACACGGGATAACATGAAAACCCCTGAAAATGATTTAGTCGTTTGATGTAAACCATTGAGAAGGATACAAATTAAGCCGAAATTTCCATGTTTTGCGACAAAAAAGTTATCCCAGTCGCTCGGGATAACTTGCGGATAATCGAGTCAAGAATAGCTACCCAGTGTTGGTTAGGTATGTATACTATTTTAATTTACAATGTAAACTACACCTGGTTTTGTACATAGTAAATTACATGACTTGCGCTTTGCCGTGGAGAACCTGGACATTAATAAGGAGTGTAAGCTTTGGCTTTTTTACTGGAGCCGATATTTCGGAGCAAATGGTGGCGCTGGCATCAGCACTGCATGAAAGTATACACGTGTATTTATTTTGTTTACTTTTTACTATGCTGTAACAGATACAAATAATAGCTAAGGAATGAGATGGACTAAAAAAAAACAATTTATTTTAACAATTATTCATTTATAATTGCATTCCTTTCCTTAGCCACTTTTTCCTTTATTTGGTCACTATTTGTTTTGATATGTAACCTTTTATCATTATCATTAAGAATCACGAATAGTCTATGCTAGAGTGAGTACTACGTGCGCGGCGGAAGTAAAACTTCTTTCGAAGCATTACCTACACTCGAACCATTTCTCACAGCTGACCGTTGCATCTGAATATGCCTGACTTTTTTTCACTACGCCAAAAATGAGAGCCGTATAATACGGCGTATAAAATGTGCCCAACACTGGTGACATCTATTTAAATCTAGTCATTTTTGGTAATAAGTGAACTTGCAAGGAAATTCACCAAAAAAAGTGTGGACACACTGCTTAAGATCTCCTACTTTCACTTTAGTATTTACCATGGAGTTTTACAAGGAGGGTAATCTGTGACGTCACACAATGTATTAGGATAGGGAGCTGTTGAGAATGACGGAATGGAGCAATGTCGTAACTCTATCGGCCACTGACGGCGCTATTCTTAGTTAGTACCGAAGTCAAAATCACATGTTTTTTTGTTTACTACTTATTTTTGTGTCAAGATAATTATTTATGAGTAAACAAATAGCTAAAAAAAAAGATGGACTCAAAAAACGACAATTTATTAAACAATTTCTGCTGGATAAAATATCTTTTTTGCTGCATCTATTTTCTTAGCTATTTTTTCTCTAAATTTTGAATAAATAAAAGTATGTAAATTATTTTTAAATAGACAAATAGCTAAAGAATGAGATGGACCCAAAAAAAAAATAATTTATTAAATACTTATTGCTGGGTAAAATATTAAAAAGAAAAAATAGGGTGCAATTATTTATTTAAAAAATAAAAAACAAATATACCTAAGAAAATAGATGTACTCAAAAAAATATTTTACTCAGCAATAATTATTTAATAAATTATCTTTTTTTTGGGTCCATCTTATTTTTTAGCTATTTGTCTATATAATAATAATTTACATGGTTTCATTTATTGAACATTTAAAGAAAAATTATCTACGAAAATAGATGCAGCAAAAAAGTTATTTTATCCAGCAAAAATTGTTTAATAAATTGTCTTTTTTTGAGTTAATCTCATTCCGTATAGCTAATTGCTTATTTAAAAAAAATCTTCAGGCATTCATTAATTAGATGCATCCATAGACAATATTAATTTTTAAATAAATAAATGTATTTTATTTTTTTACACAAAAAAATACTTTAACTGAGCCACACAATAATAATAACATATGACCTTGACTTCGGTACTGACCAAGACTAGCGCCGTCAGTGGTCGATAGAGTTACTAAATTGCTCCATTCCGTCATCCTCAGTAAATTTTCAGAGATTATCCTCCTTATAGACCTCCATGGTATTTACTTTGAACTTCTTTGTATTTACTTCGCTGTAGTCCACTGTAGTCTGTACGTTGTGAGTCAGTGTGTGTTTCTGTGGGGAAGTGCTTTGTGGCTAGTGGGATATATTAGTTTTTTTTTTTCATTCAATTTTGTATTTTTCTTTTATTTAATTAATATTTCAACTAAATCTTGTAAGCAATGTATTCTGTAGGCCAGCGTAAGTCGATAGAATTTTTACATTAAAGGTTCCAACTTTAAATGAATGCTGGACGAAAATGGTGTCAGCGTGAGGATAGAAAAAAAATTGCGTCGGACGGGTCGTGCAGGGTCTGTGGGGTACAAAGAAAAAAAGTAGTGGTAGCTTACTGAACAATTTTCTAGATCTCAGGCAAACCTAGGATAGCTAAATTTACTTTGAATGATTTCGATACACACGATTCTTTTTAAATCGTATAGAACAAAAAAAATATTTATTTGCTTGTTGTTTTTTCAAATAACATTAAAAAAACTAGCAGAAAATTAATATAAAGCGTTAATGGTGATAAAGAGTAAGCAAGTAAAGGAACATAAGTGTATTGGTGGATAATTAGGGCATTCAAATATGTGCAGGGTTGTTGACTTTTTTTTTCGTTTTTATGGAAATTACCTTTATCTAAACTCTCTTCTCGGTCTCTACTTATAATTGTTTGACAAGCTGTACTTCTAGCATAACCTTTCACTTACTGTAATTTTTTTTTTTTTAATCGTTTTATATCTACTAAAATTTATTTTATTTATTTATTTTATCTTGAATAGTTATATAAATATTTGCCAAATGTTTATTTATGTAGATTCAATTGATTTAGATGTATCAAAAATTGTAGGAACTTGAATTTTACAACTGTATTTTTATAAAATAATAATTATTATTAATAATTGATCATATTTATTTTATTTTAGGTCTTAAGTCAAATATTTTTAGTCATGTATAATATTTTTCGGTTGAACAATTTTTATTTTTTTTTAACTTGTTTTTAATCTTTATTTTTGACAGATAACATGTGTTTTACGAGTTAATTGATTTCTTAAGTAACTGCGATATCACTGGAATTATATATATTTCAAAAGTTTTAATAAAATGGAGCAAAAACATTGTAATGATTGTTTAACACATACCCATTATCTACAAAAAAGTTCCCTGTTTTAATTAATGTTACCTTTGTTTTTCTTTTGTTTTATATCAGCTCCCCCACCGGGGCCAACAACAAGCACGGCCGTGAGTGCAGCAGGTTCAGTAGGAAGCAGTGTTGTAGCATCGAGTTCACTAGGACTTGTGCCTACTCAACAAACACACACACCACCACAACCATCAGATTTACCAGGTAAAAAAAATGTGATATTAACAATTCAAACATTTTAAAAATAAAATAAAAAAATATTATGTCCTTTTAGTGTTCTCATGTCCTCGAAGGCCAAATATTGGACGCGAAGGTCGTTCAATCGGCCTTAGGGCAAATCATTTTCAAATAACAATGCCACGTGGTTTTGTTCATCATTATGATATTGGTATTCAACCTGATAAATGTCCACGTAAAGTTAATCGTGAAATAATTGAAACAATGGTACATTGTTACAGTAAAATATTTGGTGCATTAAAACCTGTATTTGATGGAAGAAATAATTTATATACAAGAGATCCATTGCCGATTGGTAATGATAAATTAGAACTTGAAGTAATATTACCTGGTGAAGGTAAAGATCGTGTATTTCGTGTAACAATTAAATGGGTTGCGCAAGTATCACTTTATGCATTAGAAGAAGCACTTGAAGGACGAACTCGACAAATTCCATATGATGCTATTTTAGCACTTGATGTTGTCATGAGACATTTGCCATCAATGACGTATACACCGGTTGGTAGATCATTTTTCAGTACACCAGATGGTTATTATCATCCACTTGGTGGTGGTAGAGAAGTTTGGTTTGGTTTTCATCAATCAGTTAGACCATCACAATGGAAAATGATGCTTAATATTGATGTATCAGCAACAGCATTTTATAAAGCTCAACCTGTTATTGAATTCATGTGTGAAGTACTTGACATACGAGATATTAATGAACAACGTAAACCTTTAACTGACTCACAGCGAGTTAAATTTACCAAAGAAATTAAAGGCTTGAAAATTGAAATAACACATTGTGGTACGATGAGACGGAAATACAGAGTTTGCAATGTTACAAGAAAACCAGCACAAATGCAATCGTTTCCATTACAATTGGAAAATGGACAAACAGTTGAATGTACAGTTGCCAAGTATTTTCTAGATAAATATAAAATGAAATTGCGTTATCCACATTTACCATGTCTTCAAGTTGGACAGGAACATAAACACACATATCTGCCGCTTGAGGTAGTATTTTTATATAATTAAAACTATTTATATTAAATATTTATTCAATCATTTTTCATTGATATCAATAATAAATTAAAAATTCTATGAAAGAATATTCAAACAAAATACGAAGTAATTTACTTTTATATTTCAGGTCTGCAATATTGTTGCTGGTCAGCGTTGTATCAAAAAACTTACTGACATGCAAACTTCAACAATGATAAAAGCAACAGCTCGTTCAGCACCAGATAGAGAACGTGAAATAAATAATCTTGTTAGACGTGCTGATTTCAATAATGATTCATATGTTCAAGAATTTGGTTTGACAATATCAAATAATATGATGGAAGTTCGTGGTAGAGTTCTCCCACCTCCAAAATTGCAGTATGGTGGACGTGTTAGTTCCCTCAGTGGACAGGTAAAAATGTTTTAAATATTTCAAACATATAACTATATATTTTCTTTGAGTAAATAGCACATTTTATAATTTTTCCGTTTTAATTCTTATAAATGGATTTGTTATAATTTTTTTACAGACAAAGCAACAGGCATTGCCTAACCAGGGTGTTTGGGATATGCGTGGAAAACAATTTTATACTGGTGTAGAAATCAGAGTGTGGGCTATTGCGTGCTTCGCACCACAGAGAACAGTAAGAGAAGATGCTCTTCGATCATTTACTTCACAACTTCAAAAAATAAGTAATGATGCAGGAATGCCAATAATTGGTCAACCATGTTTTTGCAAATATGCAACTGGACCCGATCAAGTTGAGCCCATGTTTCGTTATTTAAAAAATACTTTCCCCGCACTTCAACTGGTTTGTGTTGTTTTACCTGGAAAAACACCAGTCTATGCTGAAGTCAAAAGAGTTGGTGATACTCTTTTAGGCATGGCTACCCAATGTGTTCAAGCTAAAAATGTAAACAAAACATCACCTCAAACACTTTCAAATTTATGTTTAAAAATTAATGTTAAACTTGGAGGCATCAATAGCATTCTAGTTCCAAGTATCCGACCTAAAGTTTTTAATGAACCTGTTATATTTTTGGGAGCTGATGTAACTCATCCACCCGCTGGTGATAATAAAAAACCTAGCATTGCTGCAGTTGTTGGTAGTGTTGATGCTCATCCATCACGATATGCTGCCACTGTTAGAGTCCAACAACATCGTCAGGAAATAATTCAAGAGCTCAGCGCAATGGTTCGAGAATTGTTAATTATGTTCTATAAGAGTACAGGAGGTTACAAACCCCATCGAATTATTCTTTATCGTGATGGTGTGTCTGAAGGACAATTTCTTCACGTTCTTCAGCATGAACTTACAGCCATTCGTGAAGCTTGCATTAAACTCGAAGCTGATTATAAACCTGGCATTACGTTTATTGTTGTTCAAAAAAGACATCATACACGATTATTTTGTGCTGATAAAAAGGAACAAAGTGGAAAAAGTGGAAATATTCCTGCAGGTACTACTGTTGATGTTTGTATTACCCATCCCACGGAGTTTGATTTTTATTTGTGCAGTCATCAAGGAATTCAGGTATGGTTTTTAAATTTGCTTGATATTAATTTTATAAAATAACTTCCAATAGTTGAAAAATATACATGTTCTTGACGCGAATAAACGATTCTATCAAGATACTTTTGATTTTTTTATTTTACTGAAGTACCAAAGATGATCATACCGTTTTAATTCATAATCATTTAATACTTGAATACATAACTGTTGACTCAAACCTGTCCCTTTAAGTCATGAATGTATATCTAAATTCGGAAGCTGTTATCAAGCCATAATTCAATTTTAATGAGTTCAACTTTTGTTTCTTTTTCATAGGGAACATCGAGGCCTTCACACTATCATGTTTTGTGGGATGATAACCATTTTGAAAGTGACGAACTTCAATGCTTGACTTATCAGCTCTGTCACACATATGTTAGGTGTACGAGGTCTGTAAGTATTCCAGCTCCAGCATACTATGCTCATCTTGTAGCATTTCGAGCTCGATATCATCTTGTTGAAAAAGAACATGACAGGTAAGCTAGGCAAATGGGCTTGAAAATATATTCTTATTCAATAAAGCAGAAATTGAGCTACTACTTTTTAAAACTTTTAAGACAAATATACTTCATAATAAGAGACATCATTTGTTAATGGTTGAGCTAATGATAATCTTTTAATAAAGCCTCTGAATCAATTATAAAAATTCTGATAACTTTTTAAAAATTGTCAAAACATCTAGTGCATGTTAAACATGTGCATTTTAAAGTCATATTTTTTTTTTTTTTGAGAAATTCTCTTACTTTTCATCGAGCTCATGAGTAATAATAGAAAAAACTGGAGACAAATCTAGGTATTTACTTTCTTAATATAATAAACAAAAACTATTATGAAATAAAAAATTATTCTGAAGTTAGGTGTCTATGTATGTTTGGGTAAAAATTTTCTCAGAAAAGGAAAAATTGATTGCGTATCGAAACACTCCGAGTTACAAACTCAGGTTTTTTTTTGTGGGTGATGGATATTTGATACATTTGATTTTATATACGCTATTATAATCATATTTTTATTTAAATTTTATTTAGTTTGTAGAGATTTTTATCTAATAACTTTTTGCACAAGTATTGGCTCAGATCTTTTCAATATTATATGTCTTTATATCTTTATAGACATGCATTGTAATCGATACTAAATTTATTAATGTTTTAGTGGAGAAGGCAGTCATCAATCAGGTTGTAGTGAGGACAGAACTCCTGGCGCAATGGCCAGGGCAATCACAGTTCATGCAGACACAAAGCGAGTAATGTACTTTGCGTAAAATTATTTTTGTTGAATAAGCTTCTTAAGAGCATAGATAAAACGAAAAATTGTGTCAAAAAACAAAAAAAAAACCAAAACATTTTTAAACTTGATGATATCATTAGATATAATTCTTAGGTGGCCAATTTTTTTTTTTTTTTCATTTAATGCAAATTAAATCATAAATAAAAGAGTACTCTTGAATAGATTTCACCTCCTTTGATGTGGTGAGTTTTTAAAGTAAAAATGGTGCTTTCAGTTGAACATGTATTTAGACTTAGATTTAAAAAAAATAATCAATTATTGAAAATAATATAATTATTATTGTTATTATTTTTTTTTTGAAATAATAATTCTTAAAACGAACTCATTTTTATAAACGCAATTTTTTTTTTCGCTGAAAAGTTTTATAATTATTACGCTTATTTTTGCCTTTTTTAATAGTTTTCTTTGTACATATCTGATACAAAATAAAATTGTTTTTTATTCATTTTTCTCACGAGTCAATAGTTTGTACATGTTTTATGCGCAATGTTTCATTACTTCTACATATCCAATCGTTAACAAAATAAAAATTAATAGATCAACCATTATAACCAACATAAATGAAAAAAAAAAACTTAATAATAATTTGTATATATTGTCAAAGTGTTATCAATTTGCACGAGTAAAATATATATTAATATAAAAATATATATATATGAAAAAGTAAAAAAAAAAATCATTCAGAAAAGTATTTAATTGGCCACCACAAGTTTATAAAAATGCGGCTTTAACTTCAATTATTATTTTTAAATTCTTTTGTTTAATCGTGTATTGAATTTTAAGATGAATAATTGATAATTATTGAATATCATAGCAAGTAAATAATGCGAGCAGGATTCAATTTCTTACTTTATTATCTGTTCATCCTCAGTGAATGTCGTTTACAAATATAAATATATAAATGGATCGCTTTGCTTAAGAAAACAAACATATTCATTAGTCTGAATTTATTATTTAACGTTGTAACGTAAAAGTTTAATTATCGTCCAAGAATCAGTTCTTGATCACTTTCTTCACATTTCTTAGAAAATAAAAAAAAATAATCAACAAATCCTAATAATAATAATAATAATAATAATAATAATAATAATAATAATAATAATATATTAAAAATTAATTATTCTTGGATGACAGTAAAAAAAAAAGATTACGCTTATTTAGAGAAAATATAAAATACATTTCCGATGCATAAGTTAAACTTCATTCATTTAACTGTATAATAGCATAATAAGAACTATACATTTTTTAAGATCATGTACATCGTGAGATTTAAAAATTTAAAAAATTAGACCCACAAAACAGAGGTATCCATTTTTTTTTTTTTTAACTTTAGTTTATTTGTTTTTATGTACTATTTATATATATAATTTTCATATACTTTTTGGCTCTATTTATTACCAATATTATTACGGATTCTAAGCTATTAAAAAAAAGCTTAAGTGCCCTAATAAGAAAGTTCTTTATTAATGCGATGCTAAAAATATGATAAATAATTTAAAAATTTAAGAAATAAACGATGAAATGGTTATTTCTGATTTTCAATTAAGCGTGGATTATGGTTTAAGTAAAATAAAATTTTTAGATTTAAGTTACATCTAACTAAGCCGTAAATAATGCAATTTTAGAAAAAAAAAAAAAAGCGATCATGCAACTACAATAATTATTATAATGATGAATTTTAATCGTTCGTAAGTGATATTCATCATCAAAATTTTTAACAATTCATTTATGTACCTATAATAGATATTTACTTCCAACTTATGGTTGTTCTAAAAATTTGAGTTTTTTTTCTTTTTTTACTACATATTGAAATCGTTGACTTACAATTAATAATTTATAACTATATTGACAAAAATTTGCAATGTCTTGTATCTTTTCTTGAATCATTATTATATAAAAAAAACTTAAATATATTTATATATTTAGTACAAGAACAATTTCAAAAACAGAATTACGTTCAAATTAATAAACATTTTTCTGTGTATTAAGAACTTCATTGTGTTTACAATACAATCAAATAAATAAAAAATAAAAAAAAAGCTTTTAAAAGTTGACGTTTACAAAGTATTTTTACTACAAAAAATATTTATTTTCGACTTATTTAAAAAATAAGAATGCTTAAAGAAGTACAGACAAATTAATAATCGAACTTGACCCCGCGTAGTTTTTTCCTAATTAAAAATTAAATTTTAAGCCAACATTATTCAATCTCACGTATAGCGAGGTCAAGTATAAGTTTTTTTTTTTTTATTTTATTTTATTTTTTTCAACAATTTAGATTTAACTACATGTATCGAAAATAAAATTTCTTCGTTGGTTTTTATTGTATCATATTTTTTTTTATATCAAAAAATTAATTAATGACAAAACAAGTTACATTACAAATTGACTACAATTTCGAGTACTTGACTCTTTTTTTTGTACAAAATACTTGTTTTTTGTTTTTTGTTAGATATCACATCTTTTTGTAAAGTTTTTTTTGTAACATACACAATTTATATATCATCAAGTTTAATTTTTATTTATAATTATTTTACCGGTGTATCATTTGATGTTTATTATTTTTAATATACAATATTGCAATATTTATCATATATTCATATGTCAACTCTGCAGTGCAGCCAACAAAAATGAGCAAGTGAGAAAAGTTAAAAAAAAAAAAAATTTATAATCTTATACTGTACTACCAACTTAACAAAATCAGAAATCTGGTTTTTCAGCCAAAAAATCGCAACCGTTAATTTGATTGTTCAATAAAAAAAAAAATAAGCCACTAAAAAATCTGATTTTTTTTTTAAAAAAAAGCTTGACATTGATTTATGGGATCATTACAAAACCCCGTATTTTTTAATTGATTCCATCATATTTTAATTGATTCATAAATAATTGGGGACGGAAGGGGTCACCAATGTGTCGTGTATAATAAGGCACGGTAGTTACTCTTACACACACATATATATTTCCTTTCTCATACTTGACTCGAGGCACTACCGTGCCTCTTGATATTTGTAAATATAATTGTTGGAAATGTATAAATACAAATTTAATATCTACGTTTCTCATTCACCTCCATGATTGTAGTATTTTTCATATAGGGTGAAACCGTCAGAAGAAATTCACGATGATCAATCAGCGCATGCGCGAGAATATAACGATACACGGAAAATCTGTATATGGATGTGACTGATTGAAAAATTCGGTAAGGAAGTGGAGTCCGTTCGAAAAGTCACTCGGAAACCCGGAAGTTCAAGATTGTGATCATAGAAAATTTTTGATATTTTGTTGTGGTAAGCATGATTTTTTTTTTGTCATGGATTTGTATAGGTACAAACTACAAATCAAAAAAATATTCTATAGTTTAATTATTAATAATAATTATAAAAATACTTTTCATAAGTAACAAAAGTGAGTTGCTTGCAATATCGCCGTTATTACAATAAATAGTCTACAGTAACCTTTAGTTACTTTTAAGTTTATTTTATTCCTATATTTTTTCGTCTACTGCGCTGCTTCCGGGTTTCCGAGTGACTTCGAACGCACTCCTGAATTCTGGCGCATGTGCTGATTGATCATCGTAATCTTCTGACGGTTTCACTCTATAGGGATATTCTTTCACAGCGGATTTTCTGGCGGATTTCCACCTCTACAATTTTTTTTACCCTCTCTTTACTATGTAAACTGCTCAATGCTTCAATTTTAGTTTATGCGCTGAAAAATAAGAAGGGACAAATTGTAGAGGTGGAAATCCACCGTGGAAGAATATCCCTATTATGTATGTGACTGATTGAAAAATTCGGTAAGGAAGGGGAAACACAGACACGCAAATTTTATATGTATTGATATGTATAACTGAATTCTGGCGCATGTGCTGATTGATCATCATGATCTTCTTCTGACGGTTTCACTCTAGACTGTAAGTGCGTTCTTTCATCTGCTTTCATCAAATTTTTTCCGGCACATCATGACCACGCATTTGCGCAGAAGTTAAAAAAGCACGTAAATGTTTAGATTGTTTGTTGGGTGGGTTTTCACCATATATGTAATACTACTATATTGCTAACAAGAATTATATTTGTCGGCAAGGCAAGAGTGCGTCCGATATTCTCTTCTCTCTCTTTCTTGGCCAAAAAACAACGCGCGCAACTCAGATAGTGGGGCATTTGGAGTAATTCGGAGAATCACGTACACAATTGCACTTTATTATATATGTCCTGTCAAAAAAATAATAGTTATGTTCATGAAGAATAGAGAACAGGAGGACGAACTCCGTAAGCCAAAAATGTATATAAAAATCAAATGGTGAATTAGTTTTAAAAATTCACTAAAGAGGGCGAAATACCACTCTTGGACCACCCACGCGATAACATTTTTTAAACACACACACACAATTACATTTATCAATGTTTATTATTATTAATTAATATATAAAATGATCACTTGGATCATTTATTATTTTTTTACTAAATAATGAATTAAAATAATAAGATTTAGAATTGAAAAATTAATAATCAATTGTCAACAACATAAAATTGATTCGTCATTATAAATAACTTTATTTTTCAAATGAATAAAATAGCTTTCAAATTATTTTTAAATAAACAAATAGTTAAAGAAAGAGACGGATTTAAAGAAAGATAATCTATTCTTCATTTTTTACATGGATAAATTATTTTTTAATAAACAAATAGGTAAAAAAGAAGATGTACTCAAAAGACAATATTTATTTTTTTTTTTTCAAATAAATACCTGAAAATTAGTTTTCTATGTAACAAATAGCTAAAAAAAAAAATGTACTCAAGAATAAGTTAATTTATTTTTCGAATAAATGAATTATTTTTTAATGAAAAAATAGCTAAAGGAAAGAATGGACTCAAAAAAAAAGGCAATTCATTTTTTTTTTTATCAAACAAATGACTAAATTATTTTTTAATAACGAATTGTGTTTTGTTATAATTTTTGAAGTAAAAAAATTTTTTTTTTCTAATCATATAATTGTGTTTACTTGTCTCTTTCAAACAAAAAAAAAATTTTTTGAAATCGATGGATTATTGAAGCTTCTATGCAATTGTTAAGTTTATTTATTATAAATAATTGCTTTTGTTTATAGTCATGGATGGATCGGACGCGAATAAAAATGAAATTAAAAAGAAATATCCGTCCAGAGTTATTTTTTTTTCTATCTTTATTTTTCATAAGTGTGTCTTTGTTTTTGTTGTTTTTCTTTTATTTATTTTTTTTTAACCCCTTCCAGGGGGGTTAGAATTTTTTAAATAATTTTTTTGAAATTGTGAGGGTCGAAATGGTTTATAAAAAATTTAAAAAAAAAAATGGAACAATTTTTTAAAATATCTTCATTTAAAATAGATCTTTCCTGGATTATAAGGAAAAACTCCACTTATTGGCAAGATAGGATATTAGCATCATAGTAGTATTTCATATATGTACCCAGCATGGAGTTTTACAAGGAGGGTAATCTATGACGTCACACAATAGGTGTGTTCGTTCACTATTTACACCGAGCGTATGCACGGAGCGTATGCAAGGAAGCGCTAGAGTCGTGCGGTCATTTGAAGAAACTTTTTTAATAAAATTTACTATTTATTTATTGTTATTTGTTTTTTTCAGTTCTTTTGCTGTCTTTCATAATTATTAATTGCTAATTAGTTATGGTGTTGTTATTTTTCTTTCCGAATCCAATGCGTTAGTAAATTTTATCAATAAAGTTTCTTCAAACGCCCGCACGACTCTAGCGCTTCCTTGCATACGCTCCGTGCATATGCTCGGTGTGAATAGTGAACGAACACACCTAATGTATTAGGTTAGGGAGCCGTTGAGGATGACGGAATGGAGCAATGTAGTAACTCTATCGGCCACTGACGGCGTTATTCTGAGTTAGTACCGAAGTCAAACTCACATGTTCTTATTTTTGTGTCAAGATAACTTTTTTTGAGTAAACAAATAGCTAAAAAAAAAGATGGACTCAAAAAACGACAATTTATGAAAAACATGGAGGTCTATAAGGAGGATAATCTCTCAAAATTTACTGAGAATGACGGAAGGAAGCGATTTAGTAACTCGATCGGCCACTGACGGCGCTAGTCTTGGTTAGTAACGAGGTAAAGGTCATATGTAATATTATTATTATTGTGTGGCTCAGTTAAAGTATTTTTTTGTGTCAAAAAATAAAATACAACTAAATAATACATAATAACATTCAATTTTTTATATTATAGTGGATACATTAATAGCAAAGGAATGAGACTAAAAAAAAAAACAAATTTATTTATCCCTGTTAAAAATTTTTTTTTTGAGTACATGCATTTTTTTAGCTGTATTTGCATTTTATTTTTCAAATAAATGAAAGCATGTTAATAATTGAGGGTCCGGATGCAATAACACGTTAAGCGCTCGGAGCCCAAGAAAAAGCGACGTTGTTTTGGTTAAAAACATGAAAAATTAAAAATTAAAAAAAAAAAAAAAAAATGTCGACCTATGCAAAATAAAAAATTACATCTTTTTTTTAAAATAAACTTTTTTTAATAATAATTATTTAATGTTATAAAAAATAAAAAAGTCTTTGTTTTTAATACTTAACTCGTGATAACTTCTATAATTATTAATAAATTAATCTGAAAATTTAAATATAGCTTTATTATAATCTAGCGATGGCGTTAGTATCAAAAAAAAATTATTTGTTTATATTATTTAATTTTTTTTATTTACTGTTTAGTGTTTATGCAAAATATTTTTTACCTAACTTTAAATGAAAAAAGAGTCGAAAAAATTTATTAATTGAAAAACTTTCCAGTGTCGATATTGTTCATCATTATATTTTAAAGTTATATTCAAATTTTTAGATTTTTTCATTTATTATTTCATTATTTCATATTTTATTCAATTATTTCATAAGTCATGAATTTATTATAGCGCCGTCAGTGGCCGATAGAGTTACTACATTGCTTCATTCCGTCATCCTCAACAGCTACCTATTCTAATACATTGTGTGACGTCACAAATTACCCTCCTTGTAAAACTCCATGATTAAACAATTTCTGCTGGATAAAATATCTTTTTTGATGCATCTATTTTCTTTTTCTCTAAATTTTGAATAAATAAAAGTATGTAAATTATTTTTAAATAGACAAATAGCTAAAAAATGAGATGGACCCAAAAAAAAAAAGTTTATTAAATACTTATTGCTGGGTAAAATATTAAAAAGAAAAAATAGGGTGCAATTATTTATTTAAAAAATAAAAAACAAATATACCTAAGAAAATAGATGTACTCAAAAAACTATTTTACTCAGCAATAATTATTTAATAAATTATTTTTTTTCGGAACCATCCATTTTCTTAATTATTTATTCTTTATTTTTTCAATAAATAAATGCGTGAAAATAATTTTCAAGTAAACAAATAACTATGAAATGAGATGTACTCGCAAAAAAAGACAATTCATTGAATAATTATTGCTATGATATAATATATTTTTTTGAGTACATTCATTTTTTTAGGTGCTCGTTTTACATTTTTTTAAATAAATTAAATTAATTAAAAATAAATAATAAATTCTCTTTTTTTGAGTACATCACATTCCGTAGCTATTTGTTCATTTAACAATTATATACATGCTTTCATTTATTTAAAAAAGAAAGTGCAAATATAGCTAAAAAAATAGATATACTCAAAAAAACGAAAGTTTTTATTAAAAAATACTTCAACTTTCGCCCTGTAATACCGACAAAAAACTAAAAACAGAAACAACGACAAAAATAATAAAAATCTCTATGAATTACCACAGACTATTTATGTATGATAATCTTGGAAAATCACGTTTCATAACAAATATGCTTCTAAAAATTTTTTTTTATTTTACATATAATCATTGAACATCAAACGTAAAAAGGTTTACATCCGTAATTGGAGTAAAAAAATATAATGTCATGTGCTAATATTGCCACGACAAGAAACAGTTTTTTCCTATAAAAATTTGGCCAGTACTACATGGCGAAAAACGAAAACCCTAAAGAATTTTTTATTAAAAGCATTCACCCAGGATGTTAGCAATATAGTAGTATTACATATATGGGAGAATCAACTATGTACATTGGCGATGGGACAGTATATGTCTCAAATAAACTTGTGCATTAATAATTTAAATTAAATACATGTGTGCATACGGAGTGGTTCGAGATCGACATCAGTGCTAAAATGGCATGTTTATGAAACCTCTTTCTATAGAGATAGAAATATCATTTAATTTCTATGCCATAGAACTTTTCAGAAAAACTCTGGTAGTCGACACATGCCTGGAGTGCTATTCTTGGACTCTTACTGTGGGAGTTACTGCGGGTCCCGCAATAACTATTCGCCGACATATATTTCAACCAAGAAGACTAGAGACCAGGGGAGCGTTCGTAATGGCGATTCGGCGGGGTTAGAGTCAGTGGGGATAAGTTAACTCCGAACTATAACCCCGTCCGTTCGTAATGGCCAGGGTTAGTGTTAAATTAACCCTGGCACATAAACAAATGGAAACAAAGAGTCTCATTTTTTTTAACAATAAAAACAAGATTTATTATTGTGTTATCGTGTCAAACAAATAAAATTTGTTTAAAAAATATTGAAGGTATGTTATACATGATACAATTTCAAATTTTATACATAAATAATATATATAACGGACAATTGTTTACATTTTATCAATAACATAACCTTATTCATCATTTCATTGAAAAACAAGTAGCATAATTATAATTTATATAATAACTAAAAATTGTTTGTATATCCAAAAAAAATTATTATTAACAATTTTTTGTAAGAGTGAGATTTATGATACGATAAATAAATACAGTTTTAGTAATATTTCAGCCTAAAATGGATGGAAATGCACTTGACAACTTGGAGTTTGTTGCTGGAGCTGTTGCCACAGTCGGTGGATTTGTCGATACTTGGACAGTAGACATTGCTGTGCTTTCAAAATTCGAGCGATATTTTGTCCAAAGCTCAATTAAACGACGTGCTTGTACGTCAGTCCAATTTTTACGTTTTCCTTTTTGAACTTGAATCGTTGTTTTTTCGGTACTAGAAACATGAGACGAAGTACTCGGTCCAAAAAGATCAGGAAAAAACATGTTCTTCAATGCTGGTGTAAAAGGTAACCATTGATAATCTATAAAAAAATTAAATATTAATAAACAGCATGAGTTTATATGAAACATTTCATCATAAAAAATTAATTAAAATGCTTACTGTCGAGTCCAAGCTGGACAAATATTTTACCACTTGAATCTTCCATCCATCTATCACCATTCACTCCTGGAACAGGTACCATTTGTACTCCTGCACTTGTTGAAGTGCTTGCTGTTAGATGAGCAGACATTTCAGGAATGAAATCTAAAAATCGGTGAATCGATTTCTATTGTTATACACCTAAAACGGGGATATTCCGATATCCGAGACAACATGTTTTTTTATCGGTTTCTTATAAGAAATTTTCTCAGGATTACGGGAAAAATACGGAAAAAATTCCTACGAATGCGCAAAGTGGTCAAATTTGCAATAAACCGTCAAAAATCGGTCATTTTACGTCGTTTTGTGTAAGTGCGTCTTAATAATGAATAATAAAATTTTTTTATGACTTTGGTGATATAAAACTCGTCGAATATAACAAAAAAGTTCAATATAACATTTCCCTATCTCTAATATTTTTCAAGATATCATAACTCCAAAAAATTAAAAAAATTGAATTTTTTCATTTTTTTTTGTTTGCAATATCTTAAGCTCATTAAATGAAGAAAAAAAGTCTAATAAAATATTTTTCTATCTATAATATTCTCAAAGATATCATAACTTCTTTTTTTATTTTTTGAAATGATGAAAAAATTCCCTAGCTACATCCCTGACCTTACAAATTAAATTCGTTAGCTACTTTCTTGTCTTTAGCAAATGCTTAATCCTTCTCACATCCCTACAAAAATATCCCTAGCTATTTTCTTGGCCTTAGCAAATCCTTGTCCTCACTATTTTCTTGGCCTCAGCAAATGCCTGATCCTTCTCACATCCTATAAAAAAAATTCCCTAGCTATTTTCTTGGCCTTAGCAAATCCTTGTCCTCACTATTTTCTTGGCCTTAGCAAATGCCTGATCCTTCTCACATCCCTACAAAAATATCCCTAGCAGAAGCAGGAAGAGGAGTCAGGAGAGGATGATTCTGAAGGAGAAAATGAGGATGAGGATGAGGATGTAGATGAGAATGAATTGTTTGTAGCATAAATGAGAGTATGAATGATGTATGAATGATGTATGAATGATGTATGAATGTATATGTATAAATGAGAGTATGAATGATGGGATGTGAGATATATGACTCCACGTGGTACATCCTGGGTAACGCCAACAATATATCAATATTATTTTAATCATTTTAAAAAATAAAAAAAGAAGTTATGATATCTTTGAGAATATTATAGATAGAAAAATATTTTATTAGACTTTTTTTCTTCATTTAATGAGCTTAAGATATTGCAAACAAAAAAAAATGAAAAAATTCAATTTTTTTAATTTTTTGGAGTTATGATATCTTGAAAAATATTAGAGATAGGGAAATGTTATATTGAACTTTTTTGTTATATTCGACGAGTTTTATATCACCAAAGTCATAAAAAAATTTTATTATTCATTATTAAGACGCACTTACACAAAACGACGTAAAATGACCGATTGCAAATTTGACCACTTTGCGCATTCGTAGGAATTTTTTCCGTATTTTCCCGTAATCCTGAGAAAATTTCCTATAAGAAACCGATAAAAAAACATGTTGTCTTGGATATCGGAATCGTGCCCCTAAAACAATTTTTAGTTATTATATAAATTATAATTATGCTACTTGTTTTTCAATGAAATGATGAATAAGGTTATGTTATTGATAAAATGTAAACAATTGTCCGTTATATATATTATTTATGTATAAAATTTGAAATTGTATCATGTATAACATACCTTCAATATTTTTTAAACAAATTTTATTTGTTTGACACGATAACACAATAATAAATCTTGTTTTTATTGTTAAAAAAAATGAGACTCTTTGTTTCCATTTGTTTATGTGCCAGGGTTAATTTAACACTAACCCTGGCCATTACGAACGGACGGGGTTATAGTTCGGAGTTAACTTATCCCCACTGACTCTAACCCCGCCGAATCGCCATTACGAACGCTCCCCAGGGTAGCTATTCTTGACTCGATTATCCGCAAGTTATCCCGAGCGACTGGGATAACTTTTTTGTCGCAAAACATGAAAATTTTGGCTTAATTTGTATCCTTCTCAATGGTTTACATCAAACGACTAAATCATTTTCAGGCGTTTTCATGTTATCCCGTGTAGGTGGGATAATCGAGTCAAGAATAGCTACCCAGGAGAATAAACTTCAGTGGAGGGGGTAACATTTAGTGTCCGAGCATACGGCGGCTATGTAGAGTGCGCCACTTTTACTCCTGAACGGCGCACTACGTAAAGCGCAGTTTTTTATCCCTGTACACCTCAGCCCACCGGCCCTATACTCGAGTCGTCAGTAAATAAACGTCAAAATCTCATTGTGATTGTTATTTAAATTGCAATAAACTAATCCTTATTGCTGTATGAAAAATTCAACTTTGTGATTATTTTTTAAACAATTCTTGAAGGCAAAAGTGGTATTGTTATTAGTTATTATGGTGATGCAAATAACACATCGACAATATCAATACTCGTTCATCCAGACATAAGCATAAAAGTAATTTAAATATTTATTTTTCATATTTTAAACTTTTAACTTGTTATATTTTTCAATGTACTATTATTTTCAGATAAAAATTAAAAATAAATTTTTTAACAACTTTGATGGCATTGATAAAGTAAGGTCTCTTCAAGACATTTTATCTCTTAAAATGAATGATAAAACAAGAAAAAGAGAGCAAATCTTCGTAAGAGAGCAAAGCTTGTGAATCCTTTATCCAAACTTAACAATCAACGTACAAAATTACCACAATCACCAAAACAGAAAACAGTCTTACATCAAATAAAAAAATCATCTTTAATAATCAAAAGACGAGTACCAAGACAAACAAGTTTAAAAAGATTATGATTGATAATATGTATTGTCTGTTGTATTTTTAGTAGTTAAATAGTAAAATGATTATTTTATTGATTTTATAAGATTTACGGATAATAACAATTGATTGTTAATGAAAAAAAATTAAAGTTCATCTTTTTTATCATTTAAAAAAAAATCAAATTTTACCACTCAATAATTTAGTGTATTAGATACAACTTCAAATAATATTTATAATTCTGCAATGTTGCTATACAATTGATTATAAGTAATATAAAATTTAGGTTTGATTTTGAATCAATACAAATTGATAATTATTATAAAAACTAAAAAAGTAAGTTAGTGTATGAATAAGAATAAGTTAGTGAAATATACAATTCATGATATATATCTGCTCACATGCAGACTTTCAAAAAATTATTATGCCATCTCCAAATATTTGAAAGATCTTGCTACAAGACGTT
>WSYQ01000595.1:0-100061 GCA_011426435.1 Lysiphlebus fabarum
AAAAAAATAAAATAAGAATATAAAATTATAAAATAAGGTAGTTAAAAAAAAAAAAAATTATTCATGAGGCATTTAAAGAAGGCCCGGAGTTTTGGATGATTGCAAAAAAGCCCATCAAGAAGAATCAGAGTCATTTAGTCAGACACACGCTGTAAAGTGAATTAGTATATATATATATACATAAAATTATTTTTAAATTTCATTATTAATAACTTGTTATTAATAATAACATTAGCAATATGACATTGATAATAAATTGTATCTAACCCAGGTGGAAATTTATTAATATTTTAATTATTATTTTCAGGTGAAAATATTGTGTCAATTTATGTTCAAAAATGAGCAAACTTTTGCTGTTTTATTTTTTTTGATTTGTTTTATTTTTTAAATGCGTATAGCTTAATATAATATAGGTAAACTCATATTGATTGTTGTAAATCTATGTGGGCATATGTATAGTTCTATAAAAAAAAAATATAGAAAACTATACAGACCCATGTAGTTTTGAATAGCTTTACATGGGTCATGAACATGTAAATTTTTATAGATTAGTATACTGAATTTATGTAGGTCTATGTAGGTCTATGCAGACTTGTAAACCTTTATACATAAACTTAGAAAATTTCTGGTCATCAGAGATCAAACAAATATATAGAAAAGAAAAAAAACCGAAATAAAAATCGAAGAAAAAGTTACAAGAGAATATAAATATGGTGAAAAAAATTAGCAGAGTTTATTGCACGTGCATACATAAATAGTGTGGGTGAGGCTTACATTAGAACGCCTTCTTTCCCTTCTTTTATATACTGCACATACAGGTAATATGCATTGCTGATATCCGCCTTTGTAAAGTAAAAATATTTTACAAAGCTTGGAAACAACGTCTTCCAGTGTTGTTAACTCAATACAATCATAATCCAATGAAATTTTGACTTAGAAAAATTTATTTTAACAGAAAAGTCATTTTTTGACTCCAAGTTGGAGATAGAAGTTTACGTCAAAGTCCAATAAAATTTCAAAATTAATATAAATTATTCATTTAATGATTGTAAACAACGTCTTACATTGTTGTCAACTCAATTCAATTAAAATATCAAGAAATCATAACGTAGAAAAATTTATTTTAACGGAAATGCCCTATTTTTACAAAGATGACTCCAAGTTGGAGGTAAATGTTTGCTCCAAAGTCCGATCAAATTTTAAAATGAATAGAAATAATTTATTAAATGATTGTAAACAACGTCTTACATTGTTGTTAACTGAATTCAATCAAAATCTGATAAAATATTTACTCAGAAAAATTTATTTGAACGGAAATGTCACTTTTTCACAGAAATGACTCGAAGTCGGTGGTATAAGTTTACCTCAAAGTCCAATAAAATTTCTAAATTAATAGAAATTATTCATTTAATGATTTTAAACAACGTCTTACATTGTTGTTAACACGATTGAATCATAAAACCGTTATATTTGAACTCAGTAAAATTTATTTTAACGAAAATGCCCTATTTTTACAAAGATGACTCCAAGTTGGAGGTAAATGTTTGCTTCCAAGTCCAATAAAATTTCAAAATTAATAGAAATAATTTATTTTATGATTGGAAACAACGTCTAACATTGTTGTTAACTCAATTCAATTGAAATATCAAGAAATCATAACGTAGAAAAATTTATTTTAACGGAAATGCCCTATTTTTACAAAGATGACTCCAAGTTGGAGGTAAATGTTTGCTTCAAAGTCCGATCAAATTTTAAAATGAATAGAAATAATTTATTAAATGATTGTAAACAACGTCTTACATTGTTGTTAACTGAATTCAATCAAAATCTGATAAAATATTTACTCAGAAAAATTTATTTGAACGGAAATGTCACTTTTTCACAGAGATGACTCTAAGTCGGAGGTAAAAGTTTGCTTCAAAGTTCAATAAAATTTTAAAATTTGTGGAAACAATTCATACAATGATTGAAAACAACGTCTTACATTGTTGTTAACACGGTTGAATCATAATACCATTATATTTGAACTCAGTAAAATTTATTTTAACGAAAATGCTCTATTTTTACAAAGATGACTTTAAGTCGAAGGTAGAAGTTCACTTCAAAGTCCAATAAAATTCCAAAATGAATAGAAATAATTTATTTAATGATTGGAAACAACGTCTTTCAGTGTTGTTGACTCAATTCAATTATAATCTGATAAAATTTTGACTTAGAAAAATTTAATTTAACCAAATTGCCTCATTTTTACAAAGATGATCCCAAAAGTTTGCGTCACAGTCCAACAAAATCTTCAAGGGTTTTAAATAACTAGTATATATAAAAAATAAAGATGCACATTGTTCAGTTTTATTTATTATTATATTGAAGCAAATCAAAACCCCCCGCTGTGCAAGTTATTTTTTGCAATATTCTTTTTCATGATTTTTACTCTAATTTGTTGCGACAGAAACGAAGAGCACGCGATGGCTAAATTTTTTTTTTGCTTTTTTATTTAATTCTCATGTATATATTATATATTCAAAATATTGGTTGTTTATAAATTTGTGTACTTTATTCACTTGTCGCTCAAATATTTCTAAAAAATTTTTATATAATAAACTTTTATTATATTTAAAATATATTTTTAATATTTTCAATTTTTTATTAGTATATTTAATATATGTATTATCATGTTGTTTAATTTATTATATTGTAATTTACAGTTTAATATATATTATTTTCTAAAATTGATATTTCATATATCAAGTGTTAATTATTTTTTTTTTTTTAAATTTTTTTATCAATATATATTGTGCTTTAAGAATGTCACGGTTGATCAATCGTAACTGATGGAAGAGAAGATTTTATTTTTTATATTATATTATATTCCGTTATTTGCTGACTAAGCATTGAGTTAATTAAATTCCGCACCAATCAGAATATATGTCCAACAAAAATTAATAAAAATAAAAATCATATTAAATATAATAATTATTATTATTATTTTTCTTAAATAATAAAATTTGTTCAATCCTAAATTATAGTTAAATTGATTGTTTTTAATTTTATAAATGTGTTGTTTGAAAATTTAGCTTGTTCCAAGTAAATAGATTTGAATATAGATATAAGTATATTTATAAAAAAAAAATGAAAGCGGCATAAGTATATACGCATATATAGAAGCAATTTTCCAAAATGAATTGGATGGATGATCATTGAAGAGGACGCGGGTATATTGTATATACACTATATACTCATCAGATTATGATCTAGGAATTTTTAAATAAACCTGCTCGATGTTATCCGATTCCCAGGTGAATCTCTTCGCGGGTCCATACTATAACTTTGAGATATAAATTCTAACCGACTATTGAACACAACCACTGATCATCTGAGGCGTGACAAAGGGTTAAAATCATCATTTTATACATATAGAAAAATTGTGTGAGCAGCTCTCGTTTCTTATTCAAAATATATCGTAAATTATCAAACAAACTGTGTCTGACTAATAAAATTTATATACAAAGCGTAGATATTAAGTGTTTAAAAATATACATGTTTTTATAGAAAAAAAATTAAAAATTAAAAAATCATAAAAAAAATATAAATAAAAAATTATGATACAAGTCAAGTGTGAATGATAAAGGTTGGTTTATTTGAATATTAAGACACTGCTGGAAGGTGCGCTTTGACGGCCAAAATGTATATCATATACATATATATAATAATTATTATTTAAAAAAAAAATAAAAAAAAAAGTGCGTTATAAGTTTACATAAAGGAGAACTTTTTATGTTAAATAAATATTTTATTGAAAAGACAGAATTAATAATCGACCATGAAGAAAAAATGGAAAAATGAAATTTAAGATTAAAAAATTATAAAATTACACTTCGGCAAGTTTTTTATTTCGATGATTTTTAAGATGTACATTTATTTGTACATAATATATGAATATATGATTTTTTTTTTTTATTTAAATTTTATATATATATATATACGTAAATAAATTCATGTATATATAGGATAATATAAAGTTGGACGTGATCAACCAGGCTTGAAAAGACGATGCATGGGAAGATGAATAAAAAAATATTTCCGAAAAAAAAAAAAAAAAAAATTTGTATATAATAAGATAGGTGTATAATATATTTATATATATTTTATGAAATATTATAAATAAAAAAAAGTAAAGCCACTCTGCATCAACTTCCTACTTGCGTGTGTCAGTTTGTATTGGTAATTTTCTTGCACGCAATTTTAAAAGAGCTACTAGTATATTTTGCCGCCAGACAACCGATCATGTTTGATATCCGTCAGTCAATTTTGTATTCTTTTCAATAAAAATTTATCCTTTTTGTTGATGATAATTCGAGTATTCCGGAGTGCGTGAATTGAGCTTTGAGTACAACTTGCACGATATATATTTTTATTTATAATAATAATGCGTGCAAAAATAATAATGTTTTTTTCAATTTTTATTTTCATTATTATTTTTGAAAAATTTTTATTTTTTTTTTAAATTTTACTGGTCAATGCACTTTTAAGATAACTCATTGATTTTTTGTATTTGAATAGTGAAGATAAATTAATTACAAAGTTCATTACATCAGCTGATAATAAGAAAAATTACAGTACTTGCTGAAATCTTTTTTATCGATGTACGGGTAGTATAGTATATTCGTTGGGAGTTTAAGCATCAGATGGCTGGTATTATGTTGTTGAAAAAAAAAAAATGTTAAACAATCCCAAGTGATCCCAGGTAAAAATCCAACCCCATTTCGCGAAGGTGATCGAGGCTAAATTTCGAACTCGACACTCGATTAAATGTCAAAGTCAAACTCGATTCAAAGTGTTACACTGTTCGATGTCGAAACAAGATTGGATGAGAGAGAAAAAATGAGAGAAAATTTTCTCAGTGTATATAATTTCTAAACTCATAAGACAAATGTCTTTATCAATGATTAGATGTTTTATTAAAATATTTTGATCAATGAGTGCTTGCAATAATTATTTATAAATTCCAATATTGAGTCAAAATTTTATATGGCATACTTTAAAAAATAAAAGGTCACAATGACCAACTTGATTCTGACGTGGTTTGGTAAACATCCCACATTGTAGGGTATTAAAAATAAAATAATCTTCATTTATAAATCAATAGATTCTTAATGTCCTCTGAACTTGATATTTTTATATATTTAAAACTGTTAATCTTAATATTCTAGTGATATAATATAAATTTTGATAAAAAAATTTCTAAACTTACCACTACTGTAGCTGATAATTGAAACCATAGAATTTCAAGTAGATCAAAGTCATCTGTTTTTATCAAAATTCATGACACCTGTAACAATTGTTTAAAAAAAAAATTCATTTATTAATTTGATTTATTTTAAATTTACTAACATTATAAGCTTATTATTAACAAATTTTTTGTTATATATATTGTTCTGAGAAACCAAATATAAAAATAAAATAAGAGATAGGGAAATGAGTCGAGAGCCCTCTTGTCACATGAAACACTCGATTATAATGAACTGCGTTTGCCTTATCATGCAAGAGGCCACTTAAAACCGTGCATCCACATATTATCAATATTTTTTTCATATTTTTTAACATTACTGAGTCACCCGTATGACAAATATATTCTATTAAAAATTCCTTACAAAATTCAATTAGTGAAGCATACGCGAACAAAAACAGAATTTGAAAAAAAATACAAATATATACTCGTCAGTATCTCCAACAATATGAATAACAAGGAAAATAATAAATTAAAAGAAAAAAAAAAAATACTGGAAATATAAAGCAGAAAAAATGAGAAATCAAATATTTTTATTTTAATGTCATACGTTCCGAGTGAAGGTTATCATAATCAAGGCAAAATATATATATAAAAAAAAAAAAAAAACAAACTATCGGTCAGAGTTGATAATAATAATAATGATTGTGTGTGGGTTGAATTCAATCAGAATATATAGTACTCTGAAACTAAAAGTATATTAATTTGTGACGCAAATATTGTGAGTTTTCGTTGAAATAAAAAAAAAAAAAAAAATATATGAGTATAAAAGTAATCATCATGAACTCATCATCACACAGTGTATTTGTGTTTTTACTAATTTTTATATCAACAATTATATTGACAAATTCATGGTCAATTAAAAGTTTATTTCCATTTTCTTTTAAACCATCAACATACGCTGAAGTTATAACAACAGATAAAAATCAAAATAATATTACAAATGGACCAAAAGTTGATGCATCTATAATTGATGCACCAAAACGTAAAATAAAATGTAAAAAAGGTGAAATAATAGATCGTAGAGGAGGATGTAGACCACTTTGGTAACAAAAATTTCATCAAAAAAAAAAAAAATATATATATATATATATCATATTAAATAATATCAGTAAGTTATTTACAATAAAGTTATCTATAAAATATTTGCACACTGATATGTTGTTGCTAGTGTTAAAATTCATTTGATATATATGTATTTATGGATTGCGGAAATTAAAGACACGATTGAACGACAACCTTGATCTCCATTACAGAGATCATCATAATATGACTTATCAATAATACTCGCATATACAGATCAAATTATTTGATATGAATATGAATTTATAAATTTTAATAATATATTTTAAATATAATAATTATTTCATTAATCGTTATTATGAAGTCGACAAAGAATATTATTATTTTTTTACTGTTAAATATTTTACCAATACTAATTTTTGCTGTAAAAACTGATAAAAAAATTGATTTACTTATTAATAAAAATAATAATGATTTTAATAATTCAAAAAATGTCATTGATAAATTTAATAATGTGACGAATAATAATATTAATATTACGATTAATAATGATGAAGAAGAAGGTAGAGAAGAAATTATATTTTTTCCATACCGTGGATGTCCAGAAGGTGAAATGAGAAATAATAAGGGTGAATGTAGAGAAATATTGTGGTAAGTTAATTAAATTAAATAAACAATTTTTTCATTTAAAAAATCATCAATTAAATTAAATTAATAATAATAAATAAAACAATGATGATATAATTTTATTTTTTTAAAAAATATTTGTCATATTTCCAAGAAATAATGATGACATATAATAATCACACAAAGATATATATATATATATATCAATTTTTTAAATAAACAATAAATGCGTGTATATTATCAATGACATTCCAACGACGATAAAAAGTATAACAAGAAGGGGCTCTCACATTAAAACAGATTATGTGTTACTCAGTACATTATCGTAATAGTATCTCTTTTGAAATTCCAGTTGAATGTGTACGTTACTGGAGGCCAAACCTCACTGACCATATAATATATACATAAAAATAATAATACATATGTAAATTATTATCACGATGTTATCACAACGCCTACTGGCATTGCTATTATTAACATTATTTTTTTTATCAATAAATATTATAATAACAATTGCTGATACACAAATTGAAACAACAGAAGTATTTATTTATTTTCGAAAAAAACTTGAGGGTGGTCAAATTATTGATATACCAATAAGATGTCCACCAACAAAAATATTAATTGGAAAACGTTGTAGAACTGTATTTTAATTAATTATATCGCGGTAAGATTTTATATATATATATTTATTATTAAATCACTCAATTTTTATTTTTTTTGTTTGTCATTTTGGTAACTCAATATAAATGCTTATCAATTTTATTTTTTATTTTTTATTTTTATATGTGTGCGTGTATTTTTTTTTTTATTTTTTATTTCTGTCTTACTGATATACGTATCATCGTTCATGTTTGTACGTGCGTCGAATCTATCTTCTCTTAAAAATACCTATATGAAAATATATATAAAATTGTATCATAGTGATTTATATCCCATAAAAACAGAGGATTTAAAAGCTAATTTTTTTTATTTATTTATTTTTTTTGTTTAATATATGTGTTTGTGTTTGTTTTTATATGTATATTGATTACATTTAAAATATATATATATAGGTAATTCAACTTTTGGTTGTTGAATCTAAACACGTTGTTTGGTCATCGTTTCAGTGACTCAATCAAGACCTTGTTCGTATAAAACACATGATGGAGGTCGTCAATCCAAATGGTTATAACCACGTTAATTGAGATTATATGCTCAACTGATGCGCAACACTCATGATGATGATGAAAGTGACACGTTAAATTAGTCCATAATATTAAGTCATTTTTTTTATATATAAATATAAAAAATTATTATTAAAAAAATAATAATCAATTTTTAAAAAATGTAAAAAAAAAAAAATATTGTAAATCTTTGTGCATTATATATTTAATAATTTATATCAATCATATTGTACGTGTTAATTATTAGATAATTTATAACATTAATAGTTTTGCAACACGTGTACTGTATATATTTCATTTAAAACTATACGATAAATTAATTGTAACTATTAAAAATATAAATCACTACATATTTATTTTCATATATATATATGTATAGTGAATAACAAAATAAATAATAATAATTTATATCTATAAATCAATAATAATATTTTTTATTATAAAATAAAGATGTGTATCCATCAAGCCCCTCAAGGTGGATCATCATCAAAATTTCGTTTATCTTATATATACATCCCTTTTTTAAAGTACTTTAAAGTATAAAAATTTTACTATATTAACCTTATCATTCTCTATAAAATTATAAAAAATTATAAATTTATTTATTTTAAAAAATTTATGACAAAAAAATAAATAGAAACAAACAAAGTTAAATTAAGAATTTAGTTAATTAAAAAAATAAGATAAAATATTATATATTTTAAAAAATATTAAAAAAATAAATAATAAATTAATGAATATATATTGTTTTATATAAAATTTAAATTAAACTTAACAAGTGACTAAAAATAGGGTATATCGATATGAGATACATATCTGTATAGATTAGGTCGTGGTATAAAGGCGTATCGGTCACGATGATCTAATTGGTGCAAAGTTCCTTGGCAAACATGGGCTTGGATAAAATGGCTTTGTTCATCTATTCACTATCATTTCATCCTTTATTTTCTTCTCTTTTAATATATATATATATAAATATAGCATACGATTCTTAACCCAACAATTGCAGACTTTGGAAAAAAAAAAAGGTCTTGTGGGAAATATATACCTTTTGTGCCTTGAAATCGTTAATTGGTATATCAGTAGTCAGCCAACGATAAGAATAAGAGACATATATACGTGACGGGGAAAAATAAATGCCATCAAGCTTTTACCAACTAATATATAAAAATAAATAAATAAATAAAATACCCACAACTATTTTTTATGTTATATATATACTCAACACAATAATATAAAAATATTAACAATTATTTTCATCAACTTTTTATATTTATAATTTAATTATCATTATTTAATAATTAATTTATTCAAAAATATATTAAATAAATTTAATTTTAAATTATATATCAATTGGTAGTATAAATTTTTAATATACTAATATTATAAAAAAAAAAAAATTTTAAATAGAAAAAAAATTTTGTAGAGCTAATTCTTGGCATATTTTTATATTTGTATATAAAGAATTTGTGTTAAATTGTTGGGGTTAAATTTTATAATAATAATACAAGTTAGTACTAATGGAGAAAGGAAGTGAGACAGTGTGGTAAAATTTTGTTACAAAATGTTGAAAAGTCTGTAGATCGAGCTAGAGAAAGTCAAGGTGTTTGAAATGCGTTTATAAAACCACAAACTGCAAGTCTCTGATGACATGACCACAGCATAACGCAAATTTTCATGTTACTATATATATATATACATATTATACTAACTTGCACCAAACCCAACATCTAGAGTTGTTGTTGATGCTATACATATACACAGTGATAATAACAAACACCTTGAAATTACACTTGCACCATCATTCTATTGTTACTCGTCGTTTAATACTCGTCGTATAAAGTTCAACACTATATATCTCAACTTGCAACTCTCTTTTTAAACACATATATAAATATATTTCTCATCTGTATTTTCCAGCACCTGGTTCTTTTTTTTTTTAATTATTATTTTCATCATTATTGTATATCAAATTTAATTTATACACACAGCTATATAAAGATAAATTAATATTAATTATGATCAAATTATTATATACCACTGATATAGCTGAATACATTTAAATTTTTAATTTTTTTTGTTAATTATTATTGTAATAAATTAATCATATTCTTATCTACCATTTTTTATTGGATATACCGTTTATAATATTTTGATTTTAAATGTCAACGATTTTATACTATTTAAATTATATTTCGATTGATATAATTATCTTTCAAACTAAATTCATTATTTCAAACAAAATTCCTGGTAGATATAACAAAACCAGTACCAGGTTTTTTTTTTTTGTTGTTTTTCATATTATTTATAAACAATTTTTTTTTATTTTCATATTTTTTATAAAAAAATATTTTCTCATTCTCATATATAGATGATAAAATTGTATATGGTTATTTGTCGTGTTCACCTCGAGCTTTTTTTAAAGGTATGGTATTTTTTCTCACGGGGATGAGATCATGTGTGTATAAGAATAACTGCTTCAAAACTTCTCCAGGGAAAGATAAGAAAAGAATTATGTAAGAAAGAAGTCTTGGGATATAGAATCTTGCTGAATTTACAAAGTATTAAATTCATTGAAATGAGATTATATATACAACTTTTAGATAAATAAATAAAAATATAATAATATTTTTATACTTGTTTATTTATTTTTTTTTTATTTTGAAAAAAAATTATAAATAAAATTCAAGATTATAATTAATCATAACTGTAAAAATATTTTACAATTGTATTATTGAATTTTAAAAAAAGAAAAAATATATTTAACATATAGTATTTGTAATTTAATGATTGCTTTGAATGTTATAAATTAATTCGGACATGACCTGGAATTCAGGAAACACATCGATAATTATATTTGATAAATATAGATACAATTTATTATTTATACTTGATGGGTCATTGATTGACAATTGGCTTACTAAATTTCTGATTTTTTTTTTTTTTTTTTGTAGTTAATTAAACATCTCGATATCAGTATAATATGAATAAATCAAATATTAAATTCAATATTTTAAATATATTTTATAATTTAAAAGTACATATATACCAAAGTTTTATAAAACTTTTTAATATATTTTCATAAAAATTTCGTATTCTTCCGTCTAATTTACCTTCGAATATTGAGTTACGTGTAAATTAAATTTTAAATATTCTCAAATAATCAACTTTTATATGTATCTTCTTTTAAATTTTTTACATTTACTTTATAAAAGTTTTTTCACTAATAATTTTATATAATTTATTTTATTTTTTTTATATTTTCAGTGTATATAAAATTTAAAAAAGCTAACATAGTGTCATTTTATACACTTGAATTTCTCGAATTATCAAGAAAAATTTGTGAAACTTACATAGTGGTGATAAAACTTGAAATTTCATTTAATCTTTATTTTTTTTTCAATTTTATTTTCTTGTTAACATAATGCTAAAAGTGTTTAGGTATTTTGATTTTTTTATTATATAAAAACCTAGTAAAAAATTCTCTAAAATATATGATAATTAATGCAGCTAAAATTTCTTGACCCACAATATAAAAACTATACAAACACTGAAGATTAAATAAAAAACCGAATAAATATTTTCAATACGACAATTAAGCGTTTTTATTTTGTAAATTTAAACTCACTAAGATAATTTTTTTTCCAACTATTTTCAATACTTGGGTCATTTTATTATTGCTATATATTTTTTATGTATTTAAACTTCAACTCTCTTATCATTTTACTTTGTTTCATTGTCAAAAGAACAATAATAAAACAACGTAATATATGATCATAAAAATATATAAAAAATAATAATAATATATATAAAAGTTGGTTATACAAAAAGAGCTCAAAAAAAAAAAAAAATTCACGTTGATTATTATTTTTATTCATTTCTTTTATTTTTCACACACTTGACTCATGAATATAGTGTGTAAAAATTTTTATTTCCCTTTTTTTTTCTGACACTAAATTTTTTACATATTTAGTCAAAAAAAATTATTTTTTCCTACAAAGTAAGATATTTCTTTTAAAAATTTTATATTATTTTAACTTTGTATTTTATTTGAACTTAATACATCATTATATAAACAAAAAAAATAAAATTTTTATTCGTAAAATCATCAAATAAAATATGTCAACACGCGTATAGATAATTCAGTAATATCAATTTTTCGACATTGATAAATATAGAATTGACGTGACAACAACTCTAACAATATGAGTCCAAATGAAAAATTTTTTTTTATATATATATATTTAACAGCATCTGTCAGATATATGTACCGGGTGCACAAGTCGAGTGGATCTGTGACAATATTATATAACTCAATAATTGAGTACGTTAAAAAAAAAAAAAAATTATTTTTTTTTAATAATAAATCACTTTTTTCTTTTATTATTATTAAAATTGTATTCACATTATAAAAAAATAAATAATACCTATTATTTTTATTGCAAAAAATATATATTAAATGAAAAAATTTATTTAAATAAAAATTTTATAAATAATGTTTATTAAAAAATATATACAATGATAATATTAATTATATTTTTATGTTTTTTTCAGAATACAATACACATGTTGAAAAATATATATAAAAGAAAGAATCAATTGGAAAAAACTACCCCAAGTTAATGGAAAAAAAAAAATATATATATATATGTCAACAATAAATATAGTGCAAATAAATTTATGAGTTGAATTTGATTGAAATTGATTTTTATGTTTAGAGTATTTTTACCACCCTTGTATTTTCACTTGTCCTCGAAAGGTGAATGCATCGTTTCAAAGTTTGAAAAATAAAAAAAAAAAAAAACGATCAATATATAAGTTGAATGAAAAGAAAAATATAAAAAAGAAAAACTAATAATAATAATAATAAAAAAGGTAAGAAAAGAAAAAAAAAATTTATGACGATGGTTATATCTTGGATAAATCTCAAGATACGTCAATGTTCATATCAATTTATATTTTTATTTTATTTAAATTTATAGTATTTTTTTGGCCATGTACTTGCATTTTTTAACAAAATAAAAAAAAAATTAAAATATAAATTCCAACTGAATCTAATCACATTTTGGTATAATGGTCTGTGTTATCGTTATATCCTCAAGTCCAAGTATTTTCCACTCAAGATATTCTGTTTCTAATTATTACCATTTTCATTATACAACTTGAATATGCTTTTCACAGCGGAAATACTTTTATTTAATTATTTAAAAAATTAATATTCTATTATTAATTTGATTATTTAATTTTGAAAAAAAAATTAACAGTGTTAAAATTAATATCAAACTTTAATTTTTACTGCAAATGAAAACTTTTTCAATAATTGATTATTCTTTCTTTTTTGTCATAAAAGAATTGACCTCGTTATTTTATTAAATGATAATTTTTTATTTTTTAAGTATACAAACAATTTGAAATATATAAATAATTGATTAATTAATTTTTTTTTAACAATTTATATATAGTTAAATAAATAAAATATGAAAAGCTTTGTAAAATAAAATTTTATATTTTGCATGCAACACTTTAAACACATTAAAAAAAAAAAAAAATTAAATTTTTATTTTTATAATCCTTTCTTAGTCTCGTAAGCACGTATAAAAATTATTTTTATTATTTCATTATTTTATTTTTTTTATATTTTTTTGTTGAAGACAATTATTCTGGCATTTGCAATTTTTTATTTTTATTCTTCTCATATTTTTATTTTTTTTTTTTTACGACACATATGTGTCATTTATTTTTCTTTGTCATATTTTTTTTCATTTGTTGAAATATAAAAATGGTTGGAATTTTTAGATATATAAAATACGGATGAAGCTAACTTTTGATTATATAAAAAAAAATATCAACTATATTTTGAATCTATCCAATGTCTTTAATCTCGATTTAAGGATAAATTTAACAATGGATAACACAGTTTATAAAAATAAATAGTAAGTTTAAATTTTTATAAATCAATATGAAAAAATATCTAAAAATATTATATACATCTTTATACTTTTTATAAAGAAAAATATAAATTTTGAATTCTAATTTAATTTTTTTCTTTTAAATTTATTATACTTAATTTTTTTTTTATTTATTCAAACAAAAAGCGAACAAATGAATATACGATTAGAAAAACTAATAAAATTTAAAACAATCCGACAATCCATTCTATCAAATTAAAATGATAAAATTCGGATCTATTATTGACCAGTAAGTACAGGACTATGAGAAAATTAATATATGATTGTAGAATTGAATCTATTTGTAGATTTAATAAAATGAATAAATAAAATCAAGTTAAAATTAACTTGAAAATTATTCAAATAGAATACAAATTTATCCATCAAGAGAATACATTATCCCTCATAAAATAAATATAAATATTTTGAATATAGTCATTTTGTTTTCTTAAAATATCACAAATCAATATAATTTCTACAACTGGATATTAACTATAGAATTTTCAGTAATAACAGAAAAATTTTGAATATTATTTTACATTTTATTATTTTTTTTGAATTCTATCTTGTCATCGATTCCATGAAATTTTGACTAGATATTTAGGAACGATTTCTTCAACTGAAATACTCTATTTTTTAAAGATTGAACCTGATTTAAAAGTCAAAGATTGCTCAAAACGTCAAATAGCTGGTAATAATTTATACACCTCTTGAAAACATTGTCTTCCAGTGTTTTTTACTCGATTCAATCATAATCCCATAAAATTGTAACATAGAATAATTTATTTCAACCGAAATGCCCTATTTTTAAAAAACTGATCCCCGGTTGGAGGCAACAATTGCCTCATAGTCCAAGGAAATTTTAAAATGAATAGAAATAATTCATTTAATGATTGGAAACAACGTCTTACATTGTTGTTAACTCAATTCAATTACAATCTCATAAAATCATAACGTAGTAATTTATTTTAACGAAAATGCCTTATTTTCACAAAGTCGACTCTAAATTGGAGGTAAAAGTTGGCATCAAAGTCCAATAAAATTTTAAAATGAATAGCAACAATCAATTTAATGATTGGAAACTACGTCTTCCATTGTTGTTAACTGAATTCAATCATAATCTGATAAAATATTTACGCAGAAAAATTTATTTGAACGAAAATGTCACTTTTTCACAGAAATGACTCGAAGTCGGTGGTATAAGTTTACTTCAAAGTCCAATAAAATTTCAAAATTAATAGAAATTATTCATTTAATGATTGTAAACAACGTCTTACATTGTTGTTAACACGATTGAATCATAAAACCATTATATTTGAACTCAGTAAAATTTATTTTAACGAAAATGCCCTATTTTTACAAAGATAACTTTAAGTCGGAGGTAAATGTTTGCTCCAAAGTCCAATAAAATTCCAAAATTAATAAAAATAATTTATTTAATGATTGGAAACAACGTCTTACATTGTTGTTAACTCAATTCAATTAAAATATCATGAAATCATAACGTAGAAAAATTTATTTTAACGGAAATGCCCTATTTTTACAAAGATGACTCCAAGTTGGAGGTAAATGTTTGCTTCAAAGTCCAATAAAATTTCAAAATTAATAGAAATAATTTATTTTATGATTGGAAACAACGTCTAACATTGTTGTTAACTCAATTCAATTAAAATATCAAGAAATCATAACGTAGAAAAATTTATTTTAACGGAAATGCCCTATTTTCGCAAAGACGACTCCAAGTTGGAGGTAAAAAATTGCGTCAAAGTTCAATAAAATTTTAAAATGAATAGAAAAGATTTATTTAATGGTTGGAAACAACGTCTAACATTGTTGTTAACTCAATTCAATTAAAATATCATGAAATCATAACGTAGAAAAATTTATTTTAACGGAAATGCCCTATTTTTACAAAGATGACTCCAAGTTGGAGGTAAAAAATTGCGTCAAAGTCCAATAAAATTTTAAAATGAATAGAAATAATTCATCAAATATTTGTAAACAACGTCTTACATTGTTGTTAACTGAATTCAAACATAATCTGATAAAATATTTACTCAGAAAAATTTATTTGAACGGAAATGTCATTTTTTCACAGAGATGACTCTAAGTCGGAGGTAAAAGTTTGCTTCAAAGTTCAATAAAATTTCGAAATGAATAGAAATAATTCATTTCATGATTGAAAACAACGTCTTACATTGTTGTCAACTCAATTCAATTACAATCTCATGTAATCATAACGTAGAAAAATTTATTTTAACAGAAATGCCCTATTTTCACAAAGTAGACTCTAAGTCGGAGGTAAAAGTTAGCGTCAAAGTCCAATAAAATTTTAAAATGAATAGAAATGATTTATTTAATGGTTGGAAACAACATCTTACATTGTTCTTAACTTAATTCAATCATAATCTGATGAAATATTTACTCAGAAAAATTTATTTGAACGGAAATGTCATTTTTTCACAGAGATGACTCTAAGTCGGAGGTAAAAGTTTGCTTCAAAGTTCAATAAAATTTCAAAATTAATAGAAATAATTTATTTAATGATTGGAAACAACGTCTAACATTGTTGTTAACTCAATTCAATTAAAATATCATGAAATCATAACGTAGAAAAATTTATTTTAACGGAAATGCCCTATTTTTACAAAGATGACTCCAAGTTGGAGGTAAAAAATTGCGTCAAAGTCCAATAAAATTTTAAAATGAATAGAAATAATTCATCAAATGATTGTAAACAACGTCTTACATTGTTGTTAACTGAATTCAAACATAATCTGATAAAATATTTACTCAGAAAAATTTATTTGAACGGAAATGTCACTTTTTCACAGAGATGACTCTAAGTCGGAGGTAAAAGTTTGCTTCAAAGTTCAATAAAATTTTAAAATTTGTGGAAATAATTCATACAATGATTGGAAACAACGTCTTACATTGTTGTTAACACGATTGAATCATAATACCATTATATTTGAACTCAGTAAAATTTATTTTAACGAAAATGCCCTATTTTTACAAAGATGACTTTAAGTCGAAGGTAGAAGTTCACTTCAAAGTCCAATAAAATTCCAAAATTAATAGAAATAATTTATTTAATGATTGGAAACAACGTCTTCCAGTGATGTTTACTCAATCCAATCATAATTTTATAAATTTATAACGTAGAAAAATTTATTTCGACCGAAATGCCCTGTTTTTACTAAGCTGATCCTGGTGTGGATGTGAGAGTTAGCGTCAAAGTCCAACAAAATCTCAAAATAGTTGAAAACAATTTATATAACGCTTGAAAACATTGTCATTTATGGTTGTTTAATCAATTCAATCATAATCTCATAAAATTATAACGTAGAAAAATTTTTGTAAAGTAAAAACAGCTTTTTTAAAAAAAACTGGTCTCAGTTTGGAGGTCAAAGTTTAGTTTATAGTATAAAAAAACGCAAAAATTATTCAATGAAATTATTCCAACGCTTGGAATAATTGTATTCAAGTTTTATTTACTCAGTCAAACAACAATATTATCAAATTTTAAGTTTTAAAAATTCTTATTAACTAGTAATAATAAATACTACCCGACACAAAAAATAAATCACAATATTTCATAATAATAAAAGCTTTAATTCAAAAAAAAATAAATATAAAAAAAAAAACTTATTTTCAAGTTCCTATGAATATTTTCCATATCAATCTTTAACGAGATTTAAAAAAAATATACACAAGGGTCAGACAAACTGTTGAGAATAAAATCAAAATAGGAAATTAAAATTTCCAAAAAAAAATATTAAAAATATTCATTTTACATATTTGAGCAATGATTTTTTATCGTCAAATGATTTTCAGTAATCTAGAATCATATAAAACATAGTCATTTAAAAAAGCATATTAAGGTTAAAGTTTATATATGAATTTTGCTTAAGTCTCACTCGATGTTATTCATCGTATTACCGATTCAATTTCCCATTCCATCGTTTTCACTCAATGTATCACTGATTGCATTGCTGCCAACGGATGTTCCATTCCATTGTGATACATCAACGTATTATTCGTTCCACTTTCAAATGCTATATGTGCAGTGTATATATATACATCTCTTGTATACCAAACTGGACCCCAGCTTCTGACCATTTTGACTACATACATCTTATACTCTCTTTTTAAATTTACCCCTTTCTCTATATTTTCTTTTACTCTCTTTTTATAACAACCCCTTCCAACATTTCGTCATTTTTTTCTTTGGCATTCAATTCCAGCCAATGAACGATCAATTCAACTTTCTACATCATTGCTTCTGTTTAATTGAATCAACCTATTGTATTATTACTAATTAATCTGATCTCATCAATTTTTTTTTCTTTTTTTTAATTATTTAAATTTACTTTCACTTTTTTTTTTCATCACTCGTTTGTCAATAATTGTATACATACAAGTTGAAATTAATAATTTTTTTTTTTTAATATATATATGCATTTTACTTTTATATATATTAAAATTTATATTTTTAATGTTTGTTTTTTTCTTTTTATTTTTTTCATTCAAAAGGAATATATCCTTTCCTTTGACTGGGTTGTTTGCTTTTTTTATACGTGTTAGTCAAATCTAACAGGCAGCCAACCAACAAACCAACCAACTTTTCAATTTCTTGCCTCGGGCTTTACCCCTTTTGCACTCGAAAACTCACGGAGAATATCTTCAAACGAGCAAACTTTTTTACTCTCTGCTTTTTCATGGTTGTTTTTTCTTTTCATCTTGATTTTTTTTTTTTTTATTATGTTTTATATTTCTTTCTCTCATTTTCACTAAATATATATATAACCTTTCAAGTTTAGCTTATATATTTTCTTGCTTGATTTTTTACACTTGCGTTTATTTTATTTCGTTATTACTAAATTTTTCGTTTTTTTATTTCATAATTATTATATTTATTCATTTATATGTTTACTTGAATTTTATATTTAAAAATAAAAACCCTCGATTATTTCTTTGATAATTTTAAACGAACATAAAAATGCAAAAAAAAAAAAAGATCTGGTAACGTTTGTTTGGGCGTGTGGCCCACGTTACCTTTGAAAATTAAAAATTTTCAATACTTCGGCTAGGGCCGTGTTGAATTTTATTTGTTGAATAAATTTTAATTGTTCATTAACAATAAAATCATTGAAAAAAAAAAAAAAATTATCAATAAAAATAAAAAAAAATAATAAATGAAAAAAATAATAATAAAAAATTCAATACAACGTTTTAAGCCTTCCGGCACCTAGCTTTCGTAGAGCTTTGTAAAGCCATAACTTTTGATAGAATTAACAGAATGACTTCAAATTAGGCTCAAAAAACGTGGTTTTTAAAACTCTAGCGCCTCTCAAGCGATTCATCCTAATTCCAACAGCCAATTTTTTTCTATTTTTAAAAATAAAATAACAAGAATATTTAAAAAATTTTTTTTTCTATTTTTTTATGAAAAATAGAATTTTTTTTGAAAAATGTTTCAAATAAAAATTGTAGAACTTTACCACACATGCTTTTTGAATCGTATACGAAGTATCTATGACGATTTTTTTAAAAGTTAGAGCTTTTTTAAAAAATTACTAGAAACATTTATGATCCATAACTTTTTTAAAAATTGTAGTAGAGACTTCGTATTAGGCTCAAATAATGCGTCTCTTTAAACTCTATCGCCCCTCTAGAGAAAGAGGATTATCGGTTCAGTCACTTTTTTTCTATTTTTTAAAATTTAAATTTAAAAAAAAAAAAAAATCGATTTTTTCAATTTTTTTCTGAAAATATGTTTTCTAGATCAAAGCTGATTATAATAGGTGATAGATTTTTCAAATACACGTGTTTTAAGCCTAACACGAAGTTTCTATCACCATTTTATAGCACCCCATTGATTATATAAAAAAAACATTACGGCGCAAGCTATAACTCAATATAGAACAGTCGCAGAGGTTTCATATTAGGCTTAAAAAATTTGTTTTTCAAAATTCTACAACTTTTTCAAATGACTTTTTTCTATAAAAATAGTATTTTTCGAAAAAAAAAAAAAAAAATTTTTTTTTTCATTTTTTTGTGACAAAAATAGCTTTTTCAAAAAAACGACTCAATAGATTATGTTCTTACTATTAAGGGCGATAGAGTTTTCCGAGACGCTTGTTTTGAGCCAAACCCGAAGTCTCTATGACAATTATTTCAAAAGTTATAAACATTATAATTTTTTGGGATATAAATCCAATACTACGGCTGAGCCTTTCGGCTCCTAGCCTCCGTAATATAAAATTTCGTATTAAAAAAAAAAACCAATCAATGTGGTATTGATTAATATATACATGTAAATTTTACTTTTGAAAAAATATTCAATACTGATTAATAGATTTGGTAATGTAAAGCTTTAATGCTAAAACCTTTGAAACAGTTGAATTTATTAATTTAATATTAATATATATATAGCTAAATTTATACTGACAAAATAATTTAAAATCAAAAAGTAAAATAAAAATTTATATATATATATTAAATACCAAAAAAAGAATAAGTGATGCATGTCATTGTCATTTTGATAGATAATCAATCAGTCATGAGTGTTACAGATTCACTTTGACACAAGCATATATGTATACATTTTAGATTTTTTTTTCATGTCACGTATGTTCACATGACACAATATAAAACACAATAAATACTATAAAATGCATGTCATCCAAGTTGCCTGATGGTATATATATATATTGATGATTTTCAAGTAGATTTAAACACGACAGAAAAAGAATATAAAAGAAAAGATAAATATCCCATCATCAATGGTAATATAAAACAAATAAAAAAGTATAATAAAACAAAGATACAAATATATATATGTATATAGTCATCACAATAAAAATATAATAAATCATCACATGTTAAAAAAAAATAAAATAAAAATAAAAAATCAAAGTATAATGATCCTTTTTTTTTTTTTTTCAAATAACTTGTAATCTTGAGAAAAATAATTTTATATATATAAATAAAATATTCTCAAAAGAAAATGAATTACCAAAATACAAAAAAATCCTTTTTTTATACATATATATACATAAAGTTATTTGTTAGACAAATTTCCAAGCGTTGGGAGGACTGACAAATGTTTTTCCTCTTAAGCCCGGAGGCATGTCATATTACATCAAGAGCCATATCCCCAAAAGAGAGCTATACACAAGATAAACCAACAAAAAATATAAAAAAAAAATATAAATACAAATTTTTTTTTGATATATATTATATATATATATTTTTATGGTTTTTTAAATATCATTATGAAATATATTATTTCATATATGCGAGAAAAAAAAAATGTAAAATGATGGTTGTAGAAACTGAGTAGAAATAGTGGGTGGAAATTTAAGGGGGATGTAAAGAGACCATTGCTTTTGAAAATCGATAGTGGCGCGCGTACGCATATATATACAGGCAATCACCAACAGAAAAGCCACGACCTTTCAGCACAACGTCCACTTACGGACCTCGTATAACACAGACCAACTTGGATACGTGATGAAGCAAATAGTAGTAAAGCTCGTCTTCCACAATATTGACATGTACTACTTAATATTAAATTATCATTTATATATAGTATATTTTTTTTTCTATTTATTTATGAAATAAAATAACCAACACATCATAATCATATATAAAAGCTATAAAAAAAATATATGTTTACTATAAAACATACATCATTTTATTTATAAAAAAATAATAATAATAAATAGGATTATTAATATATAAAAAAAAATCATTGATAGCTTGATCCTATCTTTAGATATACCCTAGCCTAGAGTCCTTTTTTCTTTTTTTCTTCATATTTTTTTGTGCTTTTTTCTACTAAACCAGTCTCAAATGTCTTGGCTGTCAGGCCAACAAAATCCCTTGGAAAATAAGCCCCGAGAAAACTTTTAGTAACAAAAAAAAAAAAAAAAAAAACCAACAATAATAAAAATAAATAAATATGTTTACCTTCTTTGTATAAAAAAAATAAAATTAATACTTATGAGTCTAATTTATTTGTATATGCCAATTAGAAAAATTTGAAATATAAAAATTATAAAAAGCTCTATATGATTGGTAAGAGTGCTAGAAGTTAACTAATTTTTCTAATTTTGTATCTTCAATTTGAACGAGAGCTTTTTTTTTTTTTTTTTTTTTTCCATTTAAATTAATAAACAAAGGTGTAGTTTTTTATAATGAAGACATACAGATTTATCATGACACACCTTTGGCGCACCTGTGAATAATGTCTATATACATAGATGTATTTTTAGGATATATAGATGTTTGCGTCCTCTCTCCAAGCGGAAAAGTGTCGCCAGGATAGCAAAGGCAATTGGTAAAAAAAAAAAAAGAAAAGTTGAAATGAGAAAAAAAATGAAATAAAAATAACTTGATATAAATGGGAAAAAGACAATGACAGAGAGATAAAGTTGGCTTGAAAATAGACATATATACACATCAAGGTATATATATATGTATATGCAAGGATGCGTTGGGTGGAATGGGGTAGATAAATATATAGTAAGGGAAAATGAGAAAGACAAAAAAAAAATATATAGGTATATACAGTTTGAAAACGGAAGATCTATCCGGCTATGGGGAGGATTCCGTAGAGAGAAACAGGTATATATATAAAACCGTGAAGCGCATATACGGATGCCGGATAGTAAAATAGTGGGATAGAGAAATAAATTAAGGAAAGGGAAAAATATAATTTTTGTATTATGAGCAAGCGCAGTTCCAATGGGACCTCCAGTTGAAACTCCAGTTAGTAGTCGCAGTCGTTCCTTTGACGTTCCTTTCGTTTCAACATATCGCGAATAAATAATTATAAAAAATAATATCACAATATTTTTTTTTGTTGTTGTTGTTAATTTATTTTTTTTTTTATAAATTTTTATAATTTATAAAATTTAACAAGTGAAAGTTTTATTAATAAATTATAAATTTATAATAATAATAATTTTTTTTTAATCAATTTTTTTTATATTTATATAAATACACATAAATATATATATATTTTTTTTATAATATAATTGTTTAAAAAAAATATATATATTTATGTATTGATAAAATTTTTATTATTCAAATTTGTTATCACTGGATTTTTTTAAAAACAAAAATATTTATAAATCAAGTACGGGACATCTTGTGAGGGTGTTGACCAGCCAAGTACTCTTTGATATCATCTCATCGTTAGGTCAGTAATTTTTTTCAAATATATTATTGTAAATAATAATTTAAATAAAAAAAAAATTAATTAATTAACTATACAGTATATAAATTATAATAAAAAATAAATAAATAATATAGTAATTTAATTAATTAATTTTTTTAATTTATTTTTGATATTTGATATTGATATAATGAGAATGACTTTTGGATCAGATCTGTATACACATCACAGCTTTCCACTTTACACAATCTATCAGTGAGCGCTTCTCGAGTCTATTACCACTTATTGATTTCCACAAGGTTTGCGTACCCAACGAAAATTTCAGAACCCCGGCGGGTAATCGATCGATCCTTATAACCTCTTTTATATGTGTGTATTTATATGTGTATGTGTATATTAAAGAGAAAATTTTATACATCAATTTTCGCACCCCAATGGACAAACTATATATTATATCGTAATCATTTGTTTGATATTGAAGAGAGAATATCCAGAGGGAAAACTACAAATTGACAACTCAATTATAAATTTTAATATTCAAATAAAAATAACAAATAACTAAAAAAAAAAAAATATAATAAAAATTCAATGTACCTGTAGAATGACAGTAATAAATATGTATATTGATACAAGTACATATCTCAACATCAGACGATAAATAAAAGAACAATAAATGAAAACTATTTGAATATAGAAAAAACAAAAGAAAATAAAATGAGTATATAAAACATGAAAAAAAGGAATAAAAAAATAAAAAAAAAAACGGGTCGTTACACTCGGAATAATCCAACAAGGTGGCGGCGCCCTTATATTGCTTTTCCACCGTTTTTCAGTTTAACCCAAGATCTCTTTTTACCTTCTATCTTTATATATACACATACATGCACTTTCTGTATTTCATTTTTTTTTTATTTTTTTGTTTTATTTTCTTTTTCCTATTTGTATTCTATTTTTTTTTATCATTTTTTTTTTCTTGAACTACTATTAGCCTTGCACATTCGCACTTGGCCGGTCTCAAGGCTTATTCTGATGCTCGGTCGAGTGGTTTTCTTTTTTTTTTTACAATTTCTATCTCTCTTGTGTAATTTTTTTTTATTTTTTTTCCTACAATAGCATTTACTTCACATATATTACGCATGTATTGTTCACATTATATATACATTTACTTAGCTACCTAAAAATGAATAACATAAAAAAGATCAGATCAATCGATCGAAAACCGCAACAGCCTAGGCCTACTCAAGTTTTATCAACTTAAGAATATACTGGATAATCTCAAGGGGCATACATACAAGGTTGATTTAAGTGGTCTTGCAAAAATCACCAACAACTCTTCATATTATATATTTTTTCTATTCATTTTTATTCTTTTACTTTTTTTTATTTTTTTTTTTTTTCCCTATTCTTTATTTTTCATTACCTTTTAAGTGCAAGTATAGCTTACACTTGTGGACACCTAAAAAATTATTCTGAATAAAGTTTTTTTTTTTTTATATATATAGGTATATTATTTTTTATTCCATTTCACTACTTTTACGATTGATTACCTCGGAAAATTCGAGTATTCAAACTCAAAGTACTTATCTGATTTGGCCATATACATTCATCACTCAAGTATTTGGTTCCGAGTTTTACATTTCGATTAAACTTTTTCCATTCTCGTCTTCATTTCCTTTTTTATTATTATGATTTTTTTTTTTTTTTTCTAGTCAACCAGTCAACTTTTAGATGAAATGAAAAAAAAAAAAAAAAAAAGAATGAGGATAATAATAAAAAATAAAATGTATAGTAGTATATATTGTATAAAATGGAAAAAAAATATGAATGAATGCTTTGGTGTAGTAATATCAAAAAAGCCATTTGAAGCAAACGACAAGACATAAAACCTGCACCAGCAGTTTCCAAAGAGCATTTGGTGGTCGTTTTACTTGTAGATGATATTTCATATATAAATATACATAATTCTTTTACTTATTTTATGTATTTGAATATTTATTATATTATTTATTTATATATAATATAATTTATATTTTCAATATTACTATTTCATTTTTTTTTATTTATTTTCAGATAAATGATAAATATGTTTAATTGACAAAAACATTCGATTGAAATGGCCCAAAACGTTTCAGTTTTTTTGGGCATTTGGAGTATTTTTGTACTCGTATTAATAAAAGGTATTTAATTTTTTATTTATCTAAATATTATTAATTATATTCAGATAATATATATTTTAATTTTGAAATACTAAAATACACTGTATTAATTAAAATTAAATTATAATAATGTTTTTTTTTTTTTTTTTTTTTTTTTTTTTTTTTTTTTTTTCAAGTAGAAAAAACTTGTTTAAGTCAGACAAATTAAATGAACTACTTTAATTAATACTAGTTAGTAAAAAAATTTAAAAAAATATGTAATCTTTTATTTATTCAGTAGATTTTTATAGTATTTAAAATTTAAAATAAAATATTTACTGAATTTAAGTGTTTAAAATTTGATTTATATTATTTAAATAATTATTTTTTTTAGCAAATGAATTTAACAATTTTAATTCTCATCAACAAATGTTAAAATAAATTATATATTTTTTTTTTCAAGTTAAAAAAAAAACCTATTTTTCGTCAGACAAAATAAATTAAATTAATGTATTTATTATACAATTTTTTAAATTAGAATCAAGACCTTACAGTTGGGATGAATGGTGGACATATGATGGTATATCTGGACCAGCATTTTGGGGTTTAATTAATCCTGAATGGTCATTGTGTAATAAAGGACGTAGACAATCACCAGTTAATTTAGAACCAAAAAGATTACTTTATGATCGTAATTTACAACCATTACATGTTGATAAACACAGAGTTGAAGGTGTACTTAATAATACTGGTCATGGTATTGTTTTTACTGTTGCAAATGATACAAGACATCCAGTTAATATATCTGGTGGACCATTAAGTTATCGTTATCAATTCCAAGAAATACATTTACATTATGGATTATTTGATAATCGTGGAAGTGAACATACTGTTGATGGTTATGCATTTCCAGCTGAAGTAAATTATTTATTTTTATAATAAAAATATTTTAATAAAATATAATTTTTAACTTATGAAAATTTAAATTTTATTTTTTAGATACAAATATTTGGTTTCAATTCCCAGCTTTACAACAATTTTTCTGATGCACTTCATAGGCCACAAGGAGTTGTAGCTGTTTCATTGCTTTTGCAAGTACGTGTTTTATCACTCAACATGTATTTTTTATCAACTTGATAAAAAATTTAAATAAAATATATGATTTTTATATTATTATTGTATTTTTAGATTGGTGATCAGTCAAATCCAACATTAAGACGTTTTCTTGATAGACTCAATGAAATTAAATACAATGGTAATTTATATTAATATAATTATTAAATATTTGTTTTTCATTTTATTATAATGTGTTATTATATTTATTTATAGTTTGTATATATTATTATTGTGTTGTTAAATTATGAATTATGAATGTTAATTATTTATTTAATAGTTTTTGTTTAGTTTTTATTTTTTTTTTTTTTGCTTTTTATATTATAATAATTGTGATGAAAGGAATATATATATATATATAATAGAGAAGGATGAGTGAATGATGATTATCGTTTAAACAAAGTGTGCCAAGACTGACGTTATCGATTACTTTTTGGCATACACGAAAATTACACAGATGAGGAGATTCAAATTCAACCGTTTTCCGTGCGAGAACTTATGCCAGACACGAAACACTACATGACGTATGAGGGCTCCATCACGATGCCAGCATGTCACGAGACCACATCGTGGATTATTCTCAACAAACCAATATACATAACAAAACAGCAGGTGAAAATTTTCATATTTAATTTTATTATAAATATATACATATATCCTTCTATTAAATTAAACTGAAAGTTAGATTTATTTTTTTATTTTCATTTTCATTTCATTTCAATTTTGTTCAAATCCATTTTATTAATCCATTATTTTTATTATTCTATTAGGCTCTTTGACTGATTTTGACAGGGGGTTTTCATGATATGTCGGGTTGCCTTCCAAGTTAACAAATGAAAAGAAAATAAGGTGTCACGAATATATAAAACTAATATTAAAATTCCATGGCAATTAGGGAAAGAATATAATAAAAAAAAAAAAAAAAAAAACCTGACAACACGCAATTCTCAAATCTTGAGATTTAATCTAAATTTTATTTTACTTTTATTATTTTTTCAAAGTAAATTTTTTCTCTTTTTTTCATTCTCGCATATATAAATAATTTTTTTTTTTCTTTTCTTTTTTATTATTTGTTTTTATCAAATAATCTTTTGTTACAGCTCATCTCACTTAGAACACTCATGCAAGGTGACAAACGACACTCAAAAGCACCACTCGGAAATAATTTTAGACCCACGCAACCACTTCATCATCGTCCAGTCCGAACAAATATTGATTTTAATATTCAGGTAAAATATACTATTAATTAATCAATATTTCATTGTGTAAATTAAATTATTTTTTATGACATTAAATATACTGACAATGGCATTGTTATTATCTATTATTTTAAAAGCAAAAATTCTTTTGTTTTTTAATGATTATATTTTTTTTAAATAATAAATTTTCATTTTTTTAGCAGGATCATAACAATAAGAACTGTCCAACAATGTACCGTGACATTTATTATAAAGGTAACAAAAAAAATATATATATTTAAATAATAATAAAAATAATTGTTTCAAATTTTTATAAATTTTTTTTTCAATTTTTCCAGCCAACAGTTGGGAATAGCTCAACTAAAAATGGAATTACTAAATAGATTCTGTTTGTACTACGCTTTTCCATGATGGACTATGGAACATTTGTTGTAAAAAAAATTAAAAAATTATTAAATATACATAATAATTATATATTTAAAAAAAAAAATTGACATATCAATGCGCGCGAAGAATAAACAAGGGTAAAAATACAGAATTGAAAAAGGAATTTAAATGTTTTTTTTTTAATTTTTTTTTAAATAATTGATATATAAATATTATTGCGCTACTGTGGGGTCAAAATAAATGCTTTGTTGTATAACTTATTAGACCTGAATTGCCAAGTGTTTACAGTTAAAAAAAAACAATTTAAAAATTTAAAAAAAAAAAAATGACAAATTTAAGAAAATAAAATAGACACTTATGTATTAAAAATTTTACTGGAAAACACGATAATCTATAATATAGTTAATTAGTTAAATAAAAAAATAATATAAGAGTATATATATATTATATACATACAAGTATATCGAATAAATTATGAAAGCTATGACTATCGGGATGAGACGCGACTAATGTAATATGTAAAGATTATAAAAAAAGTGGATAAAAAAAAAAGTAAAAAAAATACGATATATAATTTACACGTAAGCGCGTGTGCTTATATTATAATTCAAAAAAAAAAAAAAAAAAAACAAAAAAAAATTTATACTATATTCTTGTAATAAAATGTGAAAAAAGAAAAAAAAAAAAAAAAAAATTTTATGTATATATTTAAAGATACCAAAAAATTTCCTTTTATCCTACAGTATTTATTTATTTAATATTCATATATTTTATTAATAATTAATTTATCTGTTGCTTGTGAAAATCAATATCATATGAATGAACTTTATTTTCACTGTCAAGCTTTCTGTGTCACATAATTTATTGAAATATATTTCTTCGAATGTCACGTTCACAACTTATACAAGTCTTACTGGTCACTTCAGTAAGGGTATATATTCAAAAGAATTTCATATACACCACCACCAATAATATAACATGTTTTTTCACTCTTTTATTTATATATACAACTTAATGATAATCCTTACAGTGATTTATATATTTAACTTTATATCCTAATATATCCTTTTCGATGAAATTTATACGAAGAATAAAATTGCTTTATCTTTTTATATGTATTATTTTCTCATATTTTTTTTCTTTTTCTTTAATAATAAAACTATCAGGCTATAAATTATTTACTGTACGAAATATTTAGTGGTAAAATTTGTCATGACTATTGATTGATATAATTATCAAAGCCAGGATGTTTTTTGGTCAAACTGGTCAACTGAGTGGACCATGGTTACTATGTAGTAACTTTATTTTACAAAAACAATTATGATTTTTAGCACAATAACAAGCTGTATCAGCTATAATTAATTTTTAATTTTTAATTTTTAATTAAAAAATTAAAAAACCAATTGACACTTTTTTGTTTTACATAAAATTTTGATTCGTGATACCCTGTGAGCCAATTTTTATTAAAAATGTAATAAAATAGAAAAATAACAACAAATTATTGTTTAAATTATTGATATAATGTTAAAAATGATATTTAAACAATAATTTGTTGTTATTATTCTATTTTATTACATTTAAAAAAAAAAGAGCTCAGAGGATATCTCGAATCGAAATTTTATGTAGAACAAAAAAGTATCGATTGATTTTTTTTGTTTATTTTTATCATTTTCAACAAAATTTCAACTATTTAAATAATAATTTGTTGTTATTTTAATTTTTTATTACATTTTTTTTTTGGCTCACAGGGTGTCTCGAATCGAATTTCATTAAAACTAATTTTATAATCAATAGTTTTTTACTTTTGTCAAAATTTATACTTTAATATAAATTATTTTTTGTTAAATTTATTCAACAAAAATAACAGTTGGTTGAATTTATATTTTAAAAAATTGCTGAATATTTTCATGTTTTGTATATATTCAAATTTAATTGGTCATTGGAAAAAGTATAAGGTCAAGTACTATATCTCTGATGATATTTTAATTGAATATATACTCAAGACGAAGAAAGGTTTTGTCGTCCAAAAAATATATGACATAATTTTTTTTATTTTTTTATAATAAATAATTAATTATAAATACACGCTTAATTAAACGCAGGTTCAAATAAATTGGTGATTCAACAGAAAATACTTAAAAACTTTAAAATCAATATATAAAATAGATAGATTGATAAGCTTACCCTTAATCCACTTGAAAATGAAAACTTGAGATTGATGTCGTTGACTTGTCTCATTGAAATTCATATTATCTGCAATAATAATTAGAAAATAAATTATATTATTAAAATAAAAACAAAGTTTATATATTATATTATATTTTATTTAAAATATAAATGATTTATGTTTATAAAAAAAAACAACTTATTAGAGTAATATTTTAAGCTTTATTAAGCTTAATTATATTTTGACTTTGTTTCTACCTCTAGGCTCTTAATTCATTTCCATATATCTTTTGATTATAAGTATATGTATATAAATTCATATGAAAAAAAAAAAAAATTAAATAAAACTTGGTACATATAATACCTGTGTCAAGGACGAGTGTGTACATATATTTATATATTTATGAATAATATGAGAATGGCAATATGAGATAAATAAAAAAAAAATTGGTAAGAGAAAGTTGTGGTTGACTATTGTAGCTCATATCCGTCGTCTCAGGTTCAGGTGTATGACCGTAATAATTTTTTTATTATTATTAAAAACACAAATGACAAAAAAAAGTTGTGTTATATTTAAAACTAAATAATCAAACAAGTATTTTATAAAAGCTCAATTATTCAATTGAATTATAAATATATAAACAGCCATATAGAATTAAGCCATTTGGACAACAAAACATCATGAGAAAAAAAAAGCTCCTTTTAACAAAGTCACAGTAGAGAATGGTGACAACATAAAGACTCAAAAAACCAAATAAAAAAATTCAAGATAATCTAGAAAATAGAGATCTAGTTTTCTTGATAAAAATAGATGAAAAAAAAAAAATAGATTTATTTAGAATATTCGTGTGTCGCCATCATAAAGACATGAACTAAAATTCGTAATAGTATTTTTCACGCGCATATATATATTAACAATAGACAAAGGTGAAAAATAATAAGTGACAGTATGATTCTAAAAAATAGTAAGTTAAAAAAAGAAGAGAATATATTGAGCTTTTGCTTTCTTAAACGCAGCTTTTGTGTGAGTTTGTGTAGAGTTGTCATTGTTTCTCTCTCGTTGTGGCAAATGTGCAGAGAGCTTTTTTCTGATAGTATTATAATACATACAATCACACATTTAAACATACAATCTAAAGCTCCCACTCTTGTAAGTATGTATATTTGTGTCAACGTATAGTCAGACATTGAGACTCTGACTCTCATCTCAGTCGTACTTGTGTAATTTATTATTTTATATATTTATAAAAACAATAATAATTTTTTTTTGATATTAATAATACTGTAATAATTAAAATAAATGTTATTTGTTTTAATTAATATTTATATTATTTTGTATATATATATATATTAAAAAAAAAAGTGTTATTAATGTAATAGAATAATAATTGTAAATTGTGACCGATATGGGGCGCTGCACCCGGCCTGGATTAGGGTGTCAGTACCGCGTCCTCCGATCAATCGGTTCTCTAAAAACCACAATTAATATAATTTTTTATAATTTAATGTGATATTGTGATTTATATTTATATTTAATTATAAACATTTTTTAAATATATAATATATATATTTTATAAACTGCTATTGTATTTTAACAATTGCGAAATGGAAAAAAAAAATTTATCTATTTTTATTGTGAAACTCACAGTGGAACATTTATTACCAAGTCAAGGTATGAAAATAATAAATTTAATTTTTTTTTATAATTATTTTTATATTTTTTTTATTAATAATAAATTATTATTAAATTTAAAATTTGAAAAATTAAATAAATTAATTGTTTGTTTTTAATTGACATAAACAATTCAATAATGTTTTTATAATAAATTTTTTTTATTTATTTATTTGTATAATTATAAATTAACTCATAATAATATTTTAAATATATCTATATTATTTATTTTATTTTTTATAATACAATATAAATTTTAATAAAATAAAAAAAAAAGGATAAACTATATAAAAACTCGAAAACCAAATTTTATGCGAAATCGATAGTGCGACACAGTGAATTTTCGTGGCCAATGTCATTTAAATATTTTTTTTCCCCATTATTATAAACAATGGGGAAAAAAAAAAAAAAAAAAAAAACAATTTATATTAAAACCATATAATAAATAATAAAAAAAATAATTTAAAATATTTATGATAGATATGTATTAATAATAAACTAACAATGAAAAAAAATTAAATAAATTTTCTTTCCCGTTGAGCCTATATATTTTTAAAACGACAATTTATTTGATAAATGTTTGTGTAATAAATAACCGGGAAAACATAATCTCATTTTTGCTCCAATATTCATACACGTATATATATATATATATACAGTTACATATATAATGCATATTATATACCAAAAATATATATGTATCTTTGTGTGACTATGTTTCATAATAAATACATTTATTACATTTGTAAAAGAAGAAAAGCCTCAAGGTGGTAAAAAATAATAAAAAAAATGTGGTTGGTTGTATAAAAAGTGTAGATGGGGATTGTTGGTAGGGTAAATATAAAGAAAATAATAAAAAAAAATGCGACTTTAGGTTGATTCTAAAGAGGCAAGTTAGTATATGCCATAGAAGGTGTTGAATTTCACACACAAAACTGATCTATACTAGATGACTTTTAATTTATCGCCTAGATCAAAGTAGGAGGTAAATCAGTAGGGTAAAAAATGATGAGGGTAAATTTAAGTTTTAATTTTTATTTATTTATTTTGTTTTCACATTATTTTTTGCGCATCAGCTCTAAAAATTTCTTACAGTGTATGTAATATGTATACCATGCGCTTTCACCCTATAATGTTCATGTGATCGATGCGCCATACTGAAACCACTGTGACTAGTTGAGTTGGCTAGTTCATTTCATATTTTTTTTGTATATATGTGTATTTTGTATTTACACACAATCAACATTAATAATAATAATAATATTTTATTATTTATTATGTATCATCAAACTAATTAAATATTTATTTATTATTTTTTCAATGAATATAGAAAGGAAATATCAAGTATTTATTTCCTACTTAATAAAATGAAAAGTAAAAAAGTATCATATCATCAACACAATTATATATTACTTTATGCAAAACGTGTTATAGATTCCACTTTGACATTCAGGTTTGTTGTCAATTAGCTTCTCAAAACGACTTTTAATACTCTCAGTCAGACAATGCACCCACTTCTGATTTTTTTTCCCCTTTTTTTTTTTTTTTTTTTATTGTCTTTGTGCAATGCCCTAATTCATTTTTACTTTCTTATTTTTTTTTTTTTATGCAAAAGGGGGCAACGACCACAAAGTTTTTTTCATACTTCCTGTATATTTTTATCAGCTATATGATAAAAATAAAATATGTATAACACTTGATAGCATATTTTTAATTGGCTTCTAGGTCAAAGTTGTCACGTTTTAAAATTTAATAGTTAAATTGTATTTTTATCATTCAAAAAAAAAAATATATATATATATAATTTAAAATGTATATTTATTATTTTGTTGTTGTTATTTAATTTTTATGATGTATGAAATTTAACTGTTACAGATATAAAATAATGATAATGTTAAAACAAGATGAAGGATTAAATAAAAATGTATATTATGGATGAGTAAATGTGCCAAGTTGATAATAATATAGTGCATCAGCATCATATCAAACTCCCCATCTTGTTATCAGAATATAATGAGTTTCACTGTGAAACGATGAGAACATGCACAATAGCACTAGGATTAATTGACGAGGGTGAAACATATTGCACGCAAGTATACACTTGTGGACTCAACTTAAAGTTAAAATTTGGTTGAAAAATCGACATTGGATTTGTCGAATATATACTGATAAACCACGTGAGTTTTATCAAATTTTATATTTTCTATATGTATATAATATGTATGCGCATATTTATGATTTTTTTTATGAAAAAATAATATTCAACAGCTTTTAATATATATATATATATAAATATTCATATATTATTAATATATAATAATCAAATATATAGTAAAATATAATTAGAGTATATATAATATTGTATATGTGTATACAGATGAGAGAGAATAGCCACTTTGTTGAATAATTATCACCTCTTCGTGTTTGATGGTAATTTGTTAGAAATATATGTGTATATTTCTCTCGACCCCATTATATATCCTGTTATCATCAATTATATTTTGCAACTTGTCAATTATACTTGAAATAAAACTTGAGTTTATCATCAATGGACACACATGTGCGTGTTTAAATGTCTTGAAAAAATATTTGTATTATATTTTTAAAATAGATATAATAATAATAATGATAATAAATAATTGATCATATATATATAAATGATAGAAATAAATTTATCAATTATTAATATATAAAACAAAAAAATATTGTATAGTATTATAAAAAAAAAGATTTATATTGTTGGGTATAAATTTTATTTGTTTTTTGTTTTTTTTTTTTTTTTCAGGTTGATGGGCATGTTAGATACAACGACAATTGACGCTCTTCGAGGGCGGCTAATATTTGCCCTCCTCATAATAAATAGTAGCTGCATTGTATTAACAAAAGCAGCAGCATTTCCAGATTGGACAGATTGTCCAGCAGTTTGTCGTTGTAAATGGACATCTGGTAAAAAATCAGCATTTTGTCCTGATGCTGGTTTAACATCATTACCAGCATCACTTGATCCAGATATGCAAGTACTTGATTTATCTGGTAATAAAATACCAGAATTACAATCAGAAATATTTAAACGTGCTGGTCTTGTTAATTTACAAAAAGTATTTTTACGTAATGCTGGTATATATAATATTAATTCTGATGCATTTAAAGATATGCGTATATTAATTGAAGTTGATTTATCAGATAATTATTTATCAAAATTAGAACAAAATACATTTATTGGTAATGAAAGATTACGTGTACTTGTATTAAGTGGTAATCCATTAAAAATATTAATAAATCAACAATTTCCAACATTACAACATTTAAGAACACTTGAATTACAACGTTGTGAATTAAAAGAAATTCATAATTTAGCATTTATTAAAATTAATGATTTAGAAACATTAAGAATGGATAATAATCAATTATCATATATTGAAGAAACAACATTATCACCATTAACAAAATTAAAAACATTAACAATTGATGGTAATAAATGGTTATGTGATTGTAGATTAAAAGGTTTTCGTAATTGGTTAATACCAAATAATATACCACGTAAAATATATTCAGTTAGTCAAATTTGTTCTGGACCAAAACGTTTACAAGGACGTAATTGGGAAGATATTAAAACAACAGAATTTGCATGTTCACCAGATGTTAAATTAACAGCTAATAAATTACAAGAAGATGTTAATGGTAATTTAAGTTTATCATGTTTAATAAGTGGTGAACCAGAACCAGAATTATCATGGCAATTTAATAATATACCACTCAATATAACACAACATAATGAACAACAATTAAATATAATACCAACAACAACAACAATTATAACAAATATTATTAAAAAATCAATTATAATTGATAATGGTTATGGTAATAAAATACCAGAAATATGGAATAATATAACATTATATAATGTTAGTGAAATTGATGCTGGTGAATATTCTTGTTATGCTAAAAATATTGCTGGCTATGATAAAAAAAATATTAATATTGTTGTATCAAGAGTATTTACAGCACCAACATTATCACAAACAGATAATTGGTTATTATGGTTAACACTTGCTGGTGGTGCTGGTGCAGCAATATGTGCATTTATAACAGCAGTATTAATATCAATATGTTTATCAAATAGTAATAGACAAAATAATAAAAGAGAAAAAGTAAAATTAAAAAATAGTACCAGTTATGGTGATCAAGAAAAAAAATTACTTGATTTATCAGTAACAACAACAACAACAACAACATCAACAACAACAACAACAAATGGTGTTAATGGTAATAATAATAATAATAATAATAGAAGTGGACAAAGTAGTCTTTCTGATACATCATATAGTCCTGGTGATCTTGAATTAGCTGAACGTTCATCAATATGTGATGCAGCAACAGTTACTATTGAAAGATTACGTCCTGATTGTAGTTTATCATCAATACGAGGTATTAATTGTCCAGTTGGTTTTCCACCACCACCACCAGAATTTACTGGTGGTGTATTACCATTTGGTAATATATTTATATCTGTTGCTACAATGCCACAAGATAATGGTTATCCAGATTTACTTGATATTAATGTTATTGCACCACCAATTATGGATAAAATTGATGATTGTAATCCAACATTACCATCAAATTTTGCAACATTACCAAGAAGAACAATTAAAAATGAAGGTACTAGTTCAGGACAATATGATAATATGGGTCCTCGTGTTACTGCAACTGGTAGTTCAACATTTTCATTAACCGATGATCTTAGATTATCACCACCACCACCACCACGTAGTTTAATTAAACCACCCATAGAATTTGTTTCATTATAAAATAAATAAATTTAAAATAAAAAAAAAACACAAAAATCAAATTACAAGAAAAAATGAGATAATTTTTTTTTTTTCAGTCTGTCTGTCCATATTTTAGTCTTTTTCGATAATCATAAAATTCATCATACTGTTAATTAGCTTTGTATGGAAAAAAAAATTTTTAAAAAATTATAAATAGTACTTTTTAAATATTATACAAAAATATTCAAGTATATATGATGAATGAATGAATTAATAATTATGTTTATGATGATCGAATATTTAAATTGACAAAACAAAAAAGAAATTATATATATATATTATATAAATAATAACTTTTATTAGATAATAATTATAAACTTATAATGGTAAAAAAAAAAAAAAAAATCATATTGTAAATATCTTCATAAACAATATATCTTTTTCTTCGTACTATCATATATATATTATTATTAATATTATTATTAATATCATTATTAGTAATAATAAAATCATTGTTAAGTGAGTATAAAAAAAAAAAAAAAAGTGAGAATAAAAAAAAATTAAATAAAATAAAAATATATATACAAAGTGACAAAGTGGAGGTGATTTTTAGATAAATATCGAAGCAATTTAAATTTAACGCTCATGAATAATTTACTGCTCCTACTGTATCACTAGTTTGTTAATGAAAAAACCTGTGTACATATTTGTTACATGACCCATATGAACGAAAAAAAAAAAAAAAAAAACAAAAATAGCCATTAAACAGTATTTACAAAAAAAAAAAAATATTAATTACCAAAAAAATCCAAATGAATAAATCAGAGATAAAAAAATAACGCGTAGTTATTATTTAACAGAAAAAAAAAATATATATAAATTATAAATGCCAATTAAAATGGCATAAAAATAATGATTTAAAAAATTAAATTTAACTAAAAAAAAAAGAACGTTAAATATCGGTATTTATTATGAACGCTTTGTCAATTAATAAAATGATTGAAATTTTAACTTTGTTTAATTGATGTTATTTTTCTTTTTGTTTCCTTAGTTATTTTTTTTAATAATAATAATTTTTTTTATGTATTAATAAATCATTAAAATAATATAGTATAATACAAATTTCATTATACTATATACTATGATTACACAAAGTATCAAATTGATTTATTTGTTAATTTTAATTAATTATTTTTCTTCTTCAATTTAATTTATTATTTTTTTTTTAATATATTTATTTTCACATTTTATTTATTTCATTTCAAGCTAACCAATGCATGAAATTATATATCAACATATTTTTTATAATAATAGTTTAAACTAAATGCGTTGGAATACTTTCAGAATCACTTGATGTCTTGATTTGAGGATTGAACTTGAATATTTTTTGCCGTTTGATGTTTGAATAATCTAAAATAATAATTAATAATTTATTGAATATAATATGTTTGAATAAATACATATTAAAATAATGTACCTCGAGGTGGAGAAATTATAAAAGCCCAAGCTCCATCAATTTGACTGTCAAAATTAGTAAATCGATTTAAAGCATCTTTTTTAATTGGATATTTTTGATGAAGACCAATCAAAGGTCCATTGTTATCAAATAGTTGCTGAAAATCACCATCAAACTGATCTATCAAGTCTAAATCAATAGTTTGGGATTGATGAGCTTCATTTCCTGATGAATCCATATCATTATTAACAGAATAAATTTTTTCTAAATTATTAACAACAGCTTGTCCAGATCTTCCAACACGAGGATATTGTACCAATCCAGCAACTCCATCTGGTCTTGCATAATTTGGTGCTCTTCCAACTCTTGGTAGTGCCAACATTCCTGATGCTCGACGATCATTTGTTTTTTCACCACCTTAAATAATTTATTAATAAAATAAATAAAATAATTTTATGTATATATATAAAAAAAAAAATTAAAAAAAACATAATATATATTTATAAATAATATTTAATTACCTGATAACTGACGAACTAAAGCTGAATGTCGAAGATACGAGCGCAATGTATCTTTAAAACCTTCAGCACCTACTAGTCAAATTTTTTTGTTTGTTTGTTTTTTCACACAATTAATTAATTAATTATTTTATTAAAATAATTAAAATAAAAATACACATAAAAACTTTATTATTTTTTCACGATAAATTAAAAATATAACGTTAAATTTAAATTTAATTAAATTAAAAAAACATTTAATTTAATTTAATAAATAAAATAATAATTATTTATAAAAAATTTTTTTTAACTTACAATTTAACGAGGTGAAAAGAAAAAAAATAATCACAGTCAAAATTGGATAATCTTTCATTTCAATATATTTAACTATTAAATAATAAAATATTATTTAAATATTTTTGATTTTATTTAAAAAAATTTTATTGATAAATTAAATGTAAAATAAATAATTTTATGAATTATGATGCTACTGTATTGTTGGTGATTGTAATACTGGTAAGTAAATACTTTCCACCAAAGGTTTTTATACTATCTAAAGAAGAACCCCCTGAAGATTTCGCGCATCCCCATCACTTTTTCATGGTCTATCCTGTCTTACTTCCACCCACCTGTGCGTGATAGTAACAGTTTTCAACCCTAATATCTTTTTTTTTTTCTCCCTCCAAACAATATATATATATTTTCTTCCAAGCTTCAATTAATTCAGAAAATAGATGATAATAATAATAAAATAATAAAAAAAGAAGAAAAAAAAAAAACAATATGAAATAAAAATGAAAAATGAAATGAACAACATAGAATGACAATAATAAAAAAAAAAAAATAAAAAAAAATTAATAAAATATGATACAAGATAAAATAATACGAGGATTTTTTTATTTTTTATTTTAAAATCCTGAATCCTTTATTATAAAAGGCTCAATAAACTGTCAATATATACTTTTTTAAAATCTTCTTAGAAAAATTGCAATATATTTTTTTATAATGAATATATTTTTAGAATTAATAATTGAAAATAAAAAATGAAATAAAAATTTATTCCATCTTAATTTAATTTATGAATTTTATTATAAAAATATATATAAACTCATTAATTTTTGTTGAATAAAAATATACTTATTTTTATTTTTTTAAACAAAACATAAATTGTTTTTAAAAAAAAGTAAAATTGTGTTAATGTAAGTGTTAATATAGCTCCTAGTTTTCATATATAAAAATGTTCATTGATACTGTGTTTGATATAACACATTGAGAAAAATTAAATTATTCATTAGTATATTATGTTTTTCATCATCACTCATTTATAATAAAACGATATAAAAAAAATTTATATAGGTATATTATGGACAGTCATGGGGTAATGAATAGTTTGATGAATTTTTGAAGGATACGACAATGACTGGATTAAATGTTAGTTGGGGGAAAATGATAGTAAAAAAAAAAAAAAAATATCAAGTAATTTGCACGTAATATAAAAACAGAAACATCAAGATGTCGTTTGCATTTATGGTATGTAACATCATCCTACATCAACCTAATCTATAGACAATTCATTTGAATAAAAAAGACACTCTCGTTATTTACGTCACACAATATACAATATTACAAAACTAATTGAATCTTCTCTTATACTTTTATCAACCTGTTTTCCCCTTTTTTTTTTTTGTTTAAAATTGTTTTTTTTTTTTTTATCTACACCCTATTATTATTTTCCCAGCCAGTAAATTTATCATTGCAAGCAATCTTGCTCTTGTTTTCTCTAAAATAAATATCATAAAATTTAAAAATATTCAATTCTATATCCAATTAGCAAATTACACCCCCGTAAAAAAATAATTTATGTTGATGAAGATTTAATTAAAAACAATCAATCACAAACAAATTATTAATAAATCTTAAATTTTTTTAGTTAATTTTTTAATATTAATGATTGTAATTTAAATAAATAATTTAATTAACAAAACAAATTATTTTTGAATGAGAACAAAAAAATTTTTATTTACAAAAAAAAAAAAAAAAAAAAATTATTTTACATATGTAGGTATTTTATTATTTTTAAATCAAATTATTTGTCAAATTATTAACACTAAAATTATATAATTCATTGTTAATTTTTTTTAATTTTTCTATTTCTGCATTTGCTTCAGCAAGTCTAATATCACTGTCTTCATTATTTCCATATCCAGCATTGTCTTCAAGATAATCATCAATATTTAAAAGATTATCATCATTATTTTGTGAAATAATTTCAATGATATCATCATTATCAGCTTCGTTGACGATTCTTTGAAGTGGACGTATTATAATATTTTGTGGTAAATTTGTAACACGAAAATTATCATAAGCTGGAGTAAAAAATGCTGAAGTAATTGGTCCTTTGTGAGTTATTGTTCTGATTGATTGACGACTTGTAATATCCCAAATATTAACATTACCATCTTGTGATCCAGATAATAATAAATTATTATTAACAGATACAGATAAACTTGTTATTTGATTAGTATGATTTTTAAAATAAATTCCACCATTTTTTTCATTTGGTACATGATGTTCAATACCTCTTGGTGGTGATGAAAGATTAATTTGTCTAATAACACCATCAACACAACCAATAAATAAATTTGTTTCAGTAATATCTAATGTAACTGATGTTAATGGTACATCAAATACCAATACAAGTAATTGTCTACCAGTATGTGTTTCATAAATTCTTGCTGTACGATCAAGTGATACAGTTATTAATCTTGATTTAGTACCAAAATTACCAACATAAATATCTTTAACTGGTAATGTATGATGTGAATGACTAAATATAGGAGCAGATTGATCATGATCATTGACTATTTTCATAAGTGACCAAACATAAACAAGTCCATCATCACCACCACTAACAAGTGTTGATTTATCTTCACTAAATTTTAAACATGTTACTGTTTGATAATGACGTCCAAGTATTCTAATTAATTTACCAGTTGATGTTTGCCAAATAAAAATTTTTTCAGCAACTGATGCTGCAATATATCCACCATTTGATGTACATGCAAGTGCTGATATTTTACCAGGTGTTGTTAAACGTAAATTAGATACTGGTGTTTGACTATTTAATTGCCATATATGTAAACGTGATTTTGTTATATCAGCACCAATAAGATAATTATTACTTAATAATTGTAAACAATGATCACCAATTGCTGAAGCATTTTTATAAACCATTAAACAAGAACCAGTTTGTGGATCCCATACTGCTGAACTCCATGATTCAGCTCTACTATCACTTGTTATAATAACTTCTTTAGCATTTGACATTTTTTATTTTTAATTATTGTATTAGTATATTATTGATTTCAATATACAATTAAAAAATGTTATTAAACCACATGTGTTTTGTTTATTATGTTTTTTTGTTTAGAACTTTAGGTTAGATGTTTGAATTTTGAGCTACAACTATATAATTTGTAAAGATAAGAAACTGTATAAAATTTAATACAGGTTCTCAGAACGATATTGTTGCGCTACTAAATAATACACAGTGAATGAAGAGAAAAAAAAAAAAATATTTTTTTGACCAGAATAAAAAAAACAATTTATCATTTAATTTATTTTTAATTATAAATAAAATAAAGTAAAATTATAATCAATAAAATTGAATTATATTTTACTTTTTAATAATAACTTGATAATAATAAAAGTAATTGTCATCATTAAAATTATTATTATTATTTTTAAACAAAAATTGTGTAAAATAGAATTTCAAATTGTCGTGAGAATAGCGCGCTTTTTGACCGAAGATGGCGGCTGGACGCTTGCCATCTACCGAATAAAAGTGCAACTATATCATACATTTTTTTCGTTGTTTTTCTTGGAAATGAAATAATAATAATATTAATAAATAATAATAATAATAATCGAATAAAAAAATTCGAGTATTAATATTTTATCAATATTTAAGCATTAATACTCATTAAAGTAACAAATATTTTGTTGGATATTGTTACTTAATTATTTAATAAAAAAAAATCCAATAAAACCTGAATGAGAAAAAGTCTAAATGTAAAATAAGTGGGTTGGTGTGCAAAAGGACGCCGACCAAGATGAAACTTATTGCGTCGCAGTACTTCAATACGTATATAGCAGTCATTACAACAATAAAAATAATAAAATAAAGTATAAATAATAAAGCAAAATAATAAATAAATAAAATATAAATATTAACGGGTTGATAAAAATATGAAATATAAAAAAATAAATTTTCAACATATCGATGGAGAGGGAAGCCATTTTGTGTAAGCAAAAATTATCACCCCAAAAATTAAAAAAAATATAATACATTAAATAATTAATTAAAAAAAAGTTGAAAATTTATTTTGTTATTTTTTGATGAATAAAATAATAAAATGATGAAATATGAAGGGCACAATACCAGAAAATACGGGAAACAGGAACACAAAGCATCATCAATCATCATCGGTTCTTGAAATTTAACATTCACAATTATTCACAAATCACTTATTTACTTATTCACTTACTCACTGAATTTACTGATAATAACCGGTATTTCACTTTACATTTTTTTTTTTGCTGAAAAAAAAAAAAAAAAAAAATTGCGACTGAAAATTACGTGCTTCCTCTTCAACTTCAATCGTGGTACTGAGGAACACAGAGTTGCCAGTGGTTGTAAAATTACCAACCCAAGAAAACAAAGCGCCACTAAAATGGTACTACATGGCGGCCATTTTGTTTTAAAAAAGCGGGAAAATTTAAAGTAGCATATTGTACTATGATATTACAATTTAGAAAAAAACTAAAAAATACAATAACAATTTAATAAATATTAAAGACAAAAAAAATTATAATTATCATAAGCTTTATTTATTAATAATAATTAATAACAATATTGTTTTTTTTTGCATTATAATATGCTTTTTAAAATTATCAAATTAAATCATACATATTTTTTTTAAATCTCCATGATTATTGGCCAGACAAAATAATATAAATTTGTTCCTAACACAATTGTCAAAAAAAAAATAATAATTTAAACAATTTACCTCGACAAAAAATAAATAAATATGCAGAGTAATTTGTTCAAGTCAATATTTAAATATTACAATAATTATATTATTTATTAACAAAAGACTCAATAAATTATATTAATATACAAAAAGATAATATTAAATTTTTGTGTTTTTTTTTTTTTTTAATAACTAGTTAACTATTGTCGAGGCTTTTTTTTTTTTTTGTTTCCATGTAAAGTGAACAAAAAATATACAGAAAATATTTGTTGCATTATTAACAATTATTAGAGTCATTAATTTTTTTCATTTTTTCTTCATACATTTGTTTACATACATATACACCACATGAAGATGAAGCTGTTGCAATAAACATAGCTGCACCATTTATTCCAATTTTGGATTTATCTAATATATGAAAAATTCGGCCTTCAATAATCTGTAACAAAATAAACAAACAGTTTTACTTATCTTTGACACAAATAATTTAATAAATAATACAGATTATTTTATCATATCATAGATATTTATTAAACTATCAAATTGATTATTATAAAATAATAAAGATTAGATTAACTTGTAAATTTATCAATATTATTTATTATAAATTAATAATAATTAATAAAGTTTATTGAATTTACCTTGGTGCCTACAAAAGCAAGTGCATTGAGCTGCATACGATAAAGACGCATGTTTAATACCAAAGTTTATTTAATTAATGAAATCTTTGGTTTGTGTTCTGTAACAAAATAATGTTAAATTAATTTTTAAAATATATATTCAAGATAAATTTTTAATACGTCATGTCATGTGTATTATTATTGTGAAATAATCTGGCGCCGTTTATTTTTAAATTGTCTCATTGACAAATTATGGTTGTTGTTTATTTACAATATATTTAATGTTTAGCAACAATTAAAAAAAAAAATTTCTTATTAATATAAATACCATTTTACTGTCAATACAAAATAAGATTTTAAAAAAAATTTAATTTTTTTGTTTTTTTTTTAATTTTAATAAATAAATTGTTATTGTTTATTTTGATTTATCAATTACATTACGTCAATTTATTCAACACTTGAGCTTTGTTTTCTATTTTAAGACTATAAAAATATAAAAATAAATATTGTTATGTAATTATTCAATTAAATGATTAATTTTATTTTAATTAAATTATCACTGATATGATGCATATGATAAACAGTGAAAAATAAATTAAAAATAAAATTGATAAAATTATTCTAAATACTGAAATATTTATTTAAATAAATTATTATCAATTCTAAATTTATAAAATAGAACAAAGATATAAGTATTTATCTTATATTTTTTATTTTTTATAATATCACTCAAAAACTCAAGTAGATAATCAATAGTATAACCTCAAAAAAATATATTAACATTGCACGAATTTTAATAACTTAATTTAAATGAAATATTACAAAATGATAGTTTATATATATGTAATAATAAAAACTAAATGAATTTGAATGTATAAATAAACTAATTGTATATGTTGTTATAAATAAAATTTATATATTAAACACACATGAGCCTCACCTTCCTTCACACACGCCAAGGCAGTCAATGGACAATCCGACAATGAGTCAAATGTGAATTTAATTTTATCTTATCAAATATGTCTGACCAGCTGATTTATATTATTTTCTTTTTTTTTAAATTACTCCAAACTGCTTCAAGTGAAATGATATATAATTTTTTCAATATATAAACACCAACAGTGTGTATTGATAAAGCCACACTCAATATTAAACGTCAAATGAATAAATGATTATTCCCTCACAATAATAATAGTGATACTATATAGCAACTGTTATAAACAAAAGTTAATAAAAACAAAAAAAAAATAGTTTTAAAATATGAATAAATTTAAGTATATAAATTAATTACGAATAAATCAGAAAAATTAATATTAAAATAATTAAAAAAAAGAAAAGAAAAAAATTTCAAATGTTGAATAAAATGTATAATAAATTATAAATTATAAAAATATTATAAAAATTTATTACAGTATTTTCAAAAAATACAAATCATTATTATTAATAAAATTATAAATATGTGGTTTACTTGAAAAATGCAAATATAATAATTTAACTAAAATTTCAGTCATTCAGCTTTGAAATTTCGCGGTTTTATGACCACCGCCATGACAGTTCAGAGAGAAATATGACATGACGAGACCTATAGGAAGTTTTTATAACTAATAAAGTAATGATGCCTTTATTTTTTTATGTAAACACAGGCGAATTGACAGCAATACACACATCAACAATACACAGTCGCATATAAAAATTATGTACATGTATTTACATACAACGTTGATTACAACTTTACAAAAGACGCCCGGCTTAATCATGGCATAACATTTTAATAATAAATGTATGATACTTTTATCAGTAATTATCTATTAAGCTTTAAATATTTAATTGTTATAAATAATTGGTGTATTTTTTTGTGTATTTTTTTTGTGTATTACAACAGTGATTGGTGACTTGGCATCGTGATTGGCACTGGGCGCGTCTCGCGTCGTCCATAACTGTTCACTTGATTAAATAATCTAAAAAAATATATACATATATATAGGTATGTATATTTTAATCACAAAATGTACATTTATTTATAAATAATTGTTTGTATTATTTATATTTTAGGTGTTAATCTTGGGTTTGACTGAGAAAAATATTATTTTTCGTTAACAATTATTTTGAGTAAAAAATGGCTCTACCAGGAAATTACAAACAAGTTGCTTTAACTGCATCTAGTATGATGTCTCCAAGCCGTAAGTTTCTGTTATTTTATTTTTATTAATTTTCAAAAAATTTAAAAAAAACATAAAGTTTTTATTTATAATGATAATTTTTAACATAATGTTTTTATTTTAGCACGTATGAGATCATCTGGTGGAAGGGACAGTGGTTCTGGATCTAATAAAGAACTTGGAAGTCCATTTATTCAAACTCCACATGGACATCCTGGTTTTACACCTCAAAAAGCTGGTAAAAATTCACCAGCTGATTCACGTTTACCAAAACCTCCAAAAGCACCAGAAAAACCATTAATGCCATACATGAGATATAGTAGAAAAGTTTGGGATCAAGTTAAAGCACAAAATCCAGAATTAAAATTATGGGAAATTGGTAAAATTATTGGACAAATGTGGAGAGATTTACCAGATGAAGATAAAACTGATTTTATTGAAGAATATGAAACAGAAAAAGTTGAATATGAAAAAGCTTTAAAAGTTTATCATAATTCTCCAGCATATTTAACTTATATTGCTGCAAAAAATCGTGGTAAATCAGCATTATGTGTTGCACAACAAAATAATGATGAACGAGAAACTCACGATAGATCATCAAGCAGTAGTAAAAATCAAGCTGCACAAGATAGACGAATTGATATACTTCCAGCTGAGGATGAAGATGATCAAGATGATGGTTATTCAGTAAAACATGTTGCTTATTCACGTTACTCTCGTAATCATCGTCTTATTAATGAAATATTTAGTGATACAGTTGTACCAGATGTACGTTCTGTTGTTACAACACAAAGAATGCAAGTACTTCGTCGTCAAGTTCAATCACTTACAATGCATCAAAAAAAATTAGAGGCTGAATTACAATTAATTGAAGAAAAATTTGAGGCCAAAAAACGTAAATTTATTGAAACAAGTGAAATATTTCAAGAAGAATTAAAAAAACATTGTAAACCAGCAGTGGATGAGGATGCTTTTACTAAAATGGTAGAACGTCAGTATGATCTTTTAAGACGTGACAGACTTAAAGGTACAGATGAAAGTCGTTCAGAAGGAGCTGTTTCAAATGAATCAACACCAAATTCAACTCCTACACCAACACCAGCAACAGTTAATGAAGAAGCAACTGCTGAAATGAATGAAGCTGAAGCAGCTGAAACTAAAAAAAAAGCTATGGAAGCTGAAAAACTAATTGAATCAAAAAAAGGTAGTCCATCACCACCATATGTTGAAGCAAAATCTGTTTCACCAGTTCCAACAACAAATGGTTCTCAAGTTATTGCACCAACATTATATCCAGCTACTGTTAGTCCAGTTCATCAGGTACAACAACCAATGCCTCCTCAACTACAACCACAAGTACCGTCACAAGTATCACCACCAATGGCACCACAAATGCCTCAACAACATCAACAAATGCCAATTATATCTCCACATCAAGCACCTATTATTCAACAACAACAACCGCAACCTCCTCCACAGCAGCAACAACAACAACAACAGCAACATCAAGTGCCAATAACCCAAGCACAGGCATCTCCTTCTTTGCCTCCACATGTTCAATTACCACCACATCAACATCCACTACAACAACAACAACAACAACAACAGCAACAACAAAGAGATGCACAACGAGAAAGAGAACATCAACAACAACGTGAACAACAACGTGATCATCAACAGCATCAAGCACAAGTGCCACCTCCTCAGTCTATTCAGCCACCATCTCATCAACAACCAATGTCTCAACATCAATCTCCATTGCAACAGGCTCAGCCATTGCATCAGCAAGGACCTCCTCCTGGTCATCAGCCAGTTCTTCCTCAACATCAACAAATTTTACATCAACACCAGCAAAGTCCTCCTGGTCAACAAAGCCATCAGCAAGGACCACCACCACATCAGCAATCTCTGCAGCACCAACAACAACAAGCTCAAGCTCAACATCAAATTCCTCCTCAGCATCAACAATCAATGCCTGGACATCAGCAGGGACCACTTGGGCATCAACAATCATTACCTAGTCATCAACAACCACCACTAGGTCATCAACAACCAATTCCAGGACACCAACAGCCACCTCCAGGTCATCAACAACCACCTGGACATCAACAAGCTCCAACAAGTCATCAAGGACCACCTTCTGGGCATCAAGGACCACCTCCAGGTCATCAAGGTCCACCGCCTGGTCATCAAGGTCCACCTCCTGGTCATCAAGGTCCACCTCCTGGTCATCAAGGACCGCCTTCCAATCATCAAGGACCACCATCTGGACACCAAGGTCCACCTTCTGTTCATCAACAACCTCCATCAAGTCATCCAGGCCAGCAACAACCACCACCATCACCTCAACATCCACAACATCATCATCAACCACCACCACCACCACAACATCAAGTTACTTCAGCATCAGGTGCACCAAGTGCTCCTCCAACGCCTCCAGCTTTATCTCCGGCTCCACCAATGCAACAACATAATCCTCATCAAGGTCCACTACCAGGAATGATGTCAAATCATCAATCTATGTCACCTCATCAAGGTAATCAACCACAAATGCCACCTGTACAAGGTCCAGGTAATCCACATGGACCACCACCAATGATACCAGGTGGTCAAGGTTATCCTCAACAATATCAACCACAACCACCGCCAAGTAATCAAGGACAAGCACAAAATGTACCATTAGCACCACGACCACCTCATCCATCATACGGTTATGGTCAACAACAAGCTTATCATCAACCTTATCCTCAACCCTATTCACATCCATACTATCATCAACCCAATATGTATCCTCAATATGCTCCACATATGGGACGAACACATGGACATGGACCACATGGATCACATTCTCCACACAGTCCTCATCATAGTCCATATCATCCACAATCACCTCATTCGGTTGACAATAATCCTGGAAGTAATCCAGGACAACCTGGACCAAATCCAGAAGGTGGAAATCCTGTTTATTCACCAGCACCGATACATGAATCAGAACGACCACCATCTGACAATAATCCAGATGGACAAGATTGTCCAAAACCTGGATCATCTTAAACTTAATAAAAGTCTTCGTAAAAATTTTGTAATAACTACGATGGAATAATTTGTTGATTTAATTTAATAATACAAATTAAATACTATATTCTTTTGTTTTAGATTAATATAATACTTATATTTTTTTTTTTTTTTGCTTTTGTCATTCAATGTTTTTATGTTTTATTATTAATTTCATTAAATAAAATTATCCATTGAATTAATCATGCAGACATTTAAATAGACTTATTTGGATCTCGATTGAAACAGTGTCGTACACTTATCTTATTCTTGAAGTTATAATTTACGATATATAAATATATATCAGCAATTCATGGCTTTTTTTTTTTTTCTCAAATATAAATAAAAAATTAATTGTGTTTTTAGTTTATTATTTTACCAAAAATAAATACACCCAATTTTTTTTTTAAATTTAATTAAAATTTATATTTAAAGCTTAAGTTGATTTATCTTTTCTCGAAATAATTTTTAAAACATATTTTATATTATTTTTTATTTTTATTTAATTAATTAAGAAATTTCAACATTTAATGTTTTATGAAAATTTTAATTAACCAATTTTTAAATAATCATCATAAATAAATATTTAATTTTAATTTTATTTCAACTTTGCCTTAATAATAAAAATTTATTTGTTTTGTTCTAAATTAAATGAAAAAAAAAAAAAAAAAAAATTATAATAACTAAATTAAGTATATCATCATAAATAAAAAAAAATGATTAAATAAATAAATTTCAACTGATTTTTCATCATGATAAATATTTTTTATTTTATTTTTAATGTTTTTGAGAAAATTTAAAAAAAAATAAAATTATTATTTAATTTATTTTATTGTTTAGTCTCATCACTTGACATTTTTCATTTGCCAAAGACCATCATTGAGATAATGGCAATTTTCTATTCCAACTCCTTTATTAATTTTAGCTCTGAAAGATAAATAGTTTAGAATTAATTATCAGCATAAATTGTTAATAAAGATATTAATTTTTTAGGCTTACATATCATCTGTTGAGAGTGTTGTTAAACCAACGGCTATTGCATGTTGTTTTCCTTCAGCCATAACAGCCTGTTATATTAATTTAAAGTTAAGAAAAATATTAAGAGTAAAATTTAAACAGAGTGATTATTTTAGATAGCATATAACTATTTTAAATAACTGTACAATGAATTGTATATTAATTAAAAGGATACAACAACAGTTCCTTTATCAACTGGACTCATTTTGGCACCTGGTGATGTTAATCCTGGACACATAATATTCGCACCACTTAATACAAATCTAATGGCACCTTTATCTACTTGTTCAACTGGTAAAAAAAATGGAACTAAAAAAAATATTTAAATTATTTTATTAATATTTTAATAATAGCTATTTTTTTTTGTTCTTAAATAATTAATTATAACAAATAATATCTTTACATTTATGAAGTAATCTCAATGTTGGCATCCATTTTCCATCTCGATGACGAAAAAATAATTGATCACCAGCTGAATTAACCATTATTTCTATGTGATCATGACTGTAAATAACAAATATAAATATATAAATTATTTTTGTATTATAAATAAATGAGTTATAGATTGAATAAAATATTTATATGAATTATTTTTTTTACCACTTGACAAGACGAAAAGCATCTTTTTTTGGAATAATTTGATCAATATGTGTTTCAAGATGTGGATAAAGTTCTAAAAGTCTCAATCTAATACCTTTTTGAACAGATGATTTTAGCTGTTGTACTCCAGAAACACTTTCTTTTTCATCAAATCTGTATAAAATAAAATTAATTAATAATTAAGATATTATTTTTTTTTTTAATTCAAATACAATTTTCAAGTATTTTTAAACTTTTCATTCAGATAAAAACAAATATATAGTTTTTAAATTTTTGACATATTTAATAAAAAAAAAAACAATAAAAAGTTTTATTTTTTGACAATTAAATTATTTGTTAAATATTAAATAATTTACTTACTTTTTAAACATCTTTCTAACTAGTTTATTCTTAGATTAATCAAAATCACAGCTCAATAGGCACAATAATTAATAAAAATAATAATTTAAGTTGTTAAATTGCAAGTTGTATTTTTTTTTTTTTAAATAAGAAAACACCTTTTAAATTAATCAAAGGTTATGTACGATGTTTCTATATAAATTTGAATGATGTAAATTGTATGCAATCCATACAGCGTGCATATAAAAAAAATACAGTTTTAAGTACCATCGACAAAGCTCACTTGACAATAAACCTAAACTTATTAAAATAATACAAACTAAAAAATTATTAGCAAATTTTATGGAAGTCATAAATTATATTATTTTATATATACTGAAATAATACAAAAAAATGTTAATAAATATAATATAATTTCAAAAATATTCATCAGATATTTCAAAGTATTTTGACAAAAAATTATTTCCAAAAATGTGAGTTTTTAAAAATTGTTTAAAATATATTTTTGTCATATTGAGTAATTTTTATCTCACAGTATAAAATAGGCTTTGTTGGTAAATTATAAATTTTATTAACCAACATAATTAAGAAAAAAAAAAAACAATTAAATTAATTATTAATCAAAGAACTGCAATATTTTTTAAAACGCTTGCATATAATTGCATCTGATATTCAAAATTCCTAGATTTTTATGTACTTTTTTATTAATTTTCGTGTAAAAAAGTCATAATCAAAGTGTGCATATCAAATTAAAAAAAAAAAAAACAGAAAGACATAATCACTGCTGTCTACTGCGACTGACGAGCCATTTTGTGCATCATAAAAGCAGCTGTGCAATATACCGTTGTATTTATCGTTTGCACGTCGTTGTCCTTTACACCTTAGAAATGTCAAATAAAAAACAATATTGTGATAAAACTTAGATAAATACAAACAATAATTAAGACATAGGTATATTATTTTTATATTTTAAAATGTTAATAACATAAAGTGATAATTAAACAGTTGTGTCATAAAAGAAGAAACTTTTTTTTTTTTTTTTTTATTGTTCATTAATTCTTTGTGTTGGTATGTAAGTTATAGTCTTTTCATCAAATATATCGAAAGAAAAAAAATATTTAATTTTATATTATATTATATATTCGATGAAAACAAGATGAAAAAAGAGTATTAAAATTATTTTTAATATAAATAAAAAAAAAAACAAAAAAAATTATATTTAAAACAAAAACCGTTGTTGTTTTTTTATTTTTTTATTTTTTCTCTATTTATTTGGTATTATTGTTATTAAAAAAAAAAAAAATTATAATTAACCTTGGCCTCATCGTCATACTCCCTATTTATTTAATTTATCCTTCTCAAAATAAATTTTAAAAATAGTATTTCTTTAGTAGCTCATAACTATGTATATGTACAAGACTGTTGTTTCATGAATCACGACTGAACAAACAAATTCGTGGTAGTAATTTAAATGATTGTCATGCTCCTTTAAAAGTAAAAAAAAAAAAAAAAAACAAAAAATTTATAATAAAAGTAACAAATAATTTAATTTACAATCTTATAATTCTGGTTGATTCCATTTTTATTTTTATTTATTTATTTATTTTTTGTGTTTCGTGTTACTGCGTATGTTGTTTTCATCTCTCACTAATAATTTGTCACAAAGGATCATTTTCCCTTCTCTTTTTTCTCTTTCTAAGTTGTTTTTATTTTTATATTTATTTTTATTTTGTTGTGATTCATTTAATCAATTTAGTCAAAATTGCTGTATCAGCAACAACAACAGTTGTAAATAATAAAAACTTGAAAAATATATAATTTTAATTTTTGTATAATAAAATATATTTAAATATAAAAATTAATAAATTAAATTTTGTTTTTGTTATTGCAGTTTGGAGCACTGATAGAAAAAAAGAAAAAATAAATAAATAAATAAATAAATAAAGTATATAATTAATTGAAAAAATAAATATAAATTGTAAAAATGAATGAAGATACAATGCAAACAGATCAACATCTTGTTGATGATGTTGAATTATCACCAGTTTTAACAGTATTTCCAACATCAAATAAACCATGTATTAATGTATGGATGAATAAAATGAGTAATGGTATGCTTGCATCAACTCATTTTAAAGAACATTGGAGAATATGGGTACCACAAATATATAGTCCAGAATTAAATGGTAATTGTTTGGGTTGGAGTTTTGATGAAGATTTAGCACAAAAAATGCTATATAATCCACTTGAAGAATTTATATGTAATGGTGATCCAATAGAGGTATTACAACAATTACGACAAATGGAAAATCCACCATCAGTTTGTGGTAGATTTTTTAAAGTTGGTGAACCAACATATTTTTGTCGTGAATGTGGTATGGATCCAACTTGTGTATTATGTGTAACATGTTTTAAAGAATCAGCCATCAAAATCATAAATATAAAATAGCAACATCAGCTGGTGGTGGTTGTTGTGATTGTGGTGATTCTGAAGCATGGAAAAATGAGCCATATTGTAATATACATCTTGCTGGTAAAAAAAGTCAAGAATCATGTAGTAATAAATTACCAATTGATATTGCTGAACGTGCAACATTAACATTTGAAGGTGTATTACAATATTGTTATGAATTATTATCACTTGAACATGCACCTGGTTTACCAGCAGATTTACGTGTTAAAGAAACAGATGAAGGACCAATATCATCACATGCAAGTACTGATACATATTGTACAGTATTATTTAATGATGAAACACATACATTTGAACAAGTTATAAATACACTTGCACGTGTTATAAAATGTTCACCAAAAGAAGCTATTGAATTTGTAACAAATATTGATAGAAATGGTAGAGCTGTTGTTAAATGTTCAGGTTTTCAATTATGTAATGAATTAAAATCAGATATTGAAAGATTTACATCACGTCAAGGTAGTCAACCACTTAAAGTACTTGTTGTACATGCACATGTTATTGCACATCAAATATTTGCTATGAAATTACTTGATTGGTTACAAAAATTTATAAATAATTGTAAAGGTTTTCGTATGATATTTAGTGATGTTGCATTACATAAAAATTTACCAGATAAACCAATTGTACAAGGTATATTAATGCGTGATGCACAATTATGGAAAGCAGCAAGAACAGTATGGCATAGATTATTTATATCTGGTATGTTAATGGATTATGAAAGTAAAAAAGCACTTGCAATTGTATTTACAGCAAATTATGGTTCAGTTATGAAAGATTTTATACGTGATGATCATGATCATTCATTTTCAATATCATCATTATCTGTACAATTATTTACTGTACCAACACTTGCACATTATTTAATTGCTAATCATGATGTACTTTATCATTTATTAAATACATTTAATTCAGAAATTTCAAGAAACTTAAATGCTGATAGTAAACTTAAATTTGTTAGAGGTAATACAAATACAACATTTAAAAGAGCACAATATATATTATGTGATTTAGCATATTTATTAAGTTCAAAACCTGATACATGGACTGATGAATTAAGACTTGGTTTTCTTCATGGTTTATCAATATTATTAAAAATATTTGAGCATATGCAAGATATGGATGCTGTTGTACGTCAAGTTGGACAACATATGGAATATGAACCTGAATGGGAATCAGCATTTAATTTACAAATTAAATTATCACCAGTTATTAGTCTTTTACTTGAATGGTGTGGTTCAGATAGAACTGTATTAATTAAATCACTTAGTTTGGTTTTACGACAACTTACATTAAACAAATTACTTGACGAACCAACTTCTAGAAGTAGTATTAAAATAATACGTCAAGTTTCTGGTCATTCTACAAATTGTTTACAATATGATGTATCATCAGAATTTGTATCAATACATTTACCATTATCAAGATTGCTTGCTGGTTTATTTCTTTATTTAGAAAAATATAATTTACAATATCCATTAGATGAATTAGCAATGTTAAGTATGTCATCACTAACACCAGAACGAATTATTGAACCAGTTTTACGTGCACAAGCAATGATATCACAAGTACATGCTGGTATGTGGAGAAGAAATGGTTATAGTTTATTAAATCAATTATATTTTTATCATAATGTAAGATGTAGAACTGAAATGTTAGATCGTGATATTATATTATTACAAGTTGGTTCATCATTAATAAATAGTGATGATTTTATAATTCATTTATTAAATAAATTTAATTTATTAAATTGGGCTGATTCTGATTATGAAACAAATGCATTAAAAAATCCAGAAGAGGATAGTATAAGACAAATTATTAATCTTGTTGAAGAATTTTTGGGTTTATTAATAACAATTATTGGTGAAAGACATGTACCTGGTATCGGACAAATAACATCTGATGATAAATTAAAAAAAGAAATAATACAACAATTATGTATTAAACCAATGTCACATTCAGAATTAAATAAAACATTACCAGATGGTGTACATCATGAAACTGGTCTTGAACGTGTAATAAATGATGTTGCTGATTTTAAAAAACCACCACAAATAACAGCTAGTAAAGGTTTATATGAACTTAAACCACAACTTTATGATCAATATAATGTTTTTTTTTATCATTATACTAAAGAAGAATTAAGTAAATCTGAAGAAGCACAAAGAAAACGTAGAAAATTAATGGGAGAATTAGAATGTTGTCCACCACCACAATTACCAAAATTAACGAATACATTTCAAGCAGTTGCTAATTTATTAAAATGTGATATTATGTTACATATTATGCAAACTGTACTTGAAAGAGCACTTAATTTACGTGCACGTAGTTTTTCAGAACCACAAGTACATAAAATATTACATTTAATTGGTTATGCATTACAAGAACAAATGACTGGTTTTTATCCATCACTAAATTTTACACAACAAGCAGCAAAACGTAATATATATAAATTACTTGAAAATTTATCAAATAGTCCAAGAATCGATGCACATAAAGATTTATTAAAATGGGTAATTGCTAAATATCGTGAAGTAGATGAATCAACAATAAATAATAATGATGATGATGTTGTTGTTAGTGGTGATAATGAAATTAATAATACTACTATTACTACATCATCTTCTAATAATAATGATAATAATAATAATAATTCTACTGAAACAATTGAAGAATCAAAATCAATAATACCAGAATCATCATCAACCTCAACAACAACAGTAACAACAACCACTACAACAACAATATCAACATCATCATCATCATCATCATCGTCATCGTCAACATCAACATCAACATTAGAAACAACAAATACTAATGATTTAGCAAAATCAAGTAAAGAATGGAGAACACATATGGCAGCACAAAAAAGAGCTAAAATAATGGCACAAATGGAAGCAATGCAACAACATTTTATGAAAAAAAATGCAAAATTATTTGAAGAAGCTGCATTAGATACAAATAAAAATAATGATCGTGGTTCATCAATGGATTTATCTGAATGTAGTGAAGAAGCACCAATGTGTCTTGGTTCAAAACAAACAGCAAGATTTGCTGAAGAAAAAACTTATACATGTATATTATGTCAAGAAGATCAAGCTGTAACATCATCTAGTAATGCAATGGTACTTGCATCATTTGTACAACAATCAACAGTACTTTGTCAAACACGCAATGATCCAGATGAACAAAATTCATTATATTTATCATCAAAACTTGGTGCATCACCTCATACAAGTACATGTGGTCATGTTATGCATTCATCATGCTGGCAAAAATATTTTGATAGTGTACTTGCTAAAGAAAATAGACGTCCATATAGATTACGTCAACCAGCTAGTTTTGATGTTGAAAAACATGAATATCTTTGTCCACTTTGTGAATGTTTAAGTAATACTGTTTTACCACTACTTCCATCATTAGCATTAATACAACCAACTGAAGTTAATCGTGCAAATGTTGATTTTGAAACATGGCTTGATGCATTAAAATTAATAATTGATTGTAAAGGTAAAATAAATTCAAATGAATTTACTGAAGTTGAATTAGAAAATGATCATGAATCATGTCGTTATTGTAAAGATATAAAAATAATAAATAATTCTATTGATAATAATACAATATCTGAAAATAATTTTGCTTGTCCAATACGTAAAATTTATAAAGTACTTGGTAAAGAAATATCAGCAGCATTTGATTTACAAACAATACCAAAAAAAGAAACAATATTATCTGATAATTTAGTATCAATGATACATTTATTTTCACAAGCAACATATACAAAAGGTTTATGTGTTGAACCAAATGAAAATGATTCAAGAGTACCATTATTAGCATGGAAATCAACAGCATATACAATTCATTCAATTGAAATGTTATTACGTGATACAGATAAACCATTACTTGGTGCATTATCATCAAGACAACGTGATAGTCTTGAATGTCTTGCTAGAATATCAGCATTACTTGGATCAACTTGGTTTAATAAACATGAGAAAGATAATAATGATATAATATCTAGTAATGATGATGAAAATAAAGAACGTCTTAGTATACTTGCAAATCATGCTATTAATTTATTAACAATGATTATAGAAAATCCATCTGATGGTGATTGTTTTACTGATTGGGATCCATTTGGTATACTTGTTACACTTGTTGTAACATTACCAAGTCTTTTATCTAAAAATTCTGATGCACCACCACCAATTATAACTGGTAGTTTTCATGAAGCACATGCACTTAAATTAATATTTATATCACTTATTGTTAAAATATTAGCAACAAGTGAATTTGAACATGAACCAATGGATATTGATGAACAAATACAAAATAATGATAATAATGAAATGAATATTGATGCTAATGTTGATGCTAATGTTGATGCTAAACAATATGAAAGTTTATTAAAATTAATTAAAATAATTGGATTAAAAACTGGATCATTAATGGCAAATGAAATTTGGAAACGTATTAAAATAGCAACAATGCCATTTTTACGTTGTTGTGTACTTTATTTTCATTATGTTACTGATGTACCAGCACCAATTGAATTAACAACAAGAGGTGGTGATACATTTGAAAATATGTGTACATATCTTGGTTTACCAATAACATGTGATGGTTTATTAGAATCAGAATCAGTACGTAGACTTGCTAAAACATGGATGGAACATCCAAAATCACGTTTATCAATAAATATTGAAGAACCACTTAAAGTTAATAGTCTTGTTAATTTACCAGATGATTATAGTGAACTTATTAATACAGTATCATTATTTACATGTCCAAATAGTGATCGTGAAGATTCAAGAAATCCAACAATGTGTCTTGTTTGTGGTGAAATGTTATGTTCACAAAGTTATTGTTGTCAAATTGAATTAAATAAAAATATGGTTGGTGCATGTACTTATCATGCTAGTAAATGTGGTACTGGTGTTGGTATATTTTTACGTGTACGTGAATGTGAAATATTATTTTTGAGAAGTCCAAATCGTGGTGCTTTTGCTTGTCCACCATATCTTGATGAATATGGTGAAACTGATCAAGGATTAAGACGTGGTAATCCATTAAAATTATGCAAAGATAAATACAGGCAATTAAATCAAATGTGGCTTGGACATGGTTTACATGAAGCTGTTGCTAGAGCTATTGAATCATCAAGTAATCTTATACCTACACAATGGCAACATCTATAACCACTTTAGAAATGAATTTATAAAAAATAATTTTATTATCTATTTTATTTTACTCTTTTTAATTTTATTCATTTTAAAAGTTTGTGATTCTATCCAGTCTGTTTATCATGTCGGGAGTGTGAATTTATATTTATTAAAACCCTCATAATTATACATCACATTTCTCCCATCCCAATTATATTAACTCCCAAAAGTTTTTAAATAATAAACAAATCATTGCTCCCAAGCAAAAAATATAAAAAAAAAACTTGATAAAGACTTTGTACATATTTATGGAATTAAAAATCTTGTCACACTTTTATTTTGCAAATTATAATTAATTTTTTTATTATTATTTTGTTTTTTTGAGAATTCATTATGAAATCTATATATTATAATTAAGAAATAGTTATCAATATTTATATATTGATTAAAAGAAAAATAAAGGGAAAATTAAAAAAAAAAAAAAAAAAAAACCTATAATTTAAGAAAATAATGAAATTAACAATTCTATTTACAATTTTGAAAAGAAAAAAAAAAAAAAAAAAAAAAATCTAGTTGTACTAAATATCACATTTTTATTTTAAAAATATATTATCTGTTTTTTTAAATTAAAAAGTAATATATAATTATTCAAGTTCATCATTTATATAAAAAATGGCAATCATGGTTTTTCTGTTTTTTTTTTTTTTTATTGTCACTTATTGTATATCGTCATTGATGATAATAAAATTTTTATTTGATTTTAATTAAAGTTGCTAGATATGTGAGTAAAAAAAAAATTAAATAAAAAAATAATGTACGATGGTTAAATCGAATTGAATAATTAATATAAATATTCAGAATTTTATAGTGATAGATTTTAGAATGCTTTATATGAAAGCTAATAATAAATATTCTAGGAAAGATTATTGAAAAAATTGAATTAAAAAAATTGTAAAATGAAACATTACCTTTTACTGTTAAAAAAATAAAGTTTTAAAAATTAATTGTCAAATTTTTTTCAGTGTTAAATATTTTTTATTAATATCCTATTTAAATTTTAACAAATAAAATTATTGAAAAAATAAATAAATTATTATTTTTATAAATTTAATTGATGTATTTTATTTTTAAAATTAATTTTTAAATAAAAAAAATTTAATAATGCGCAAGTCAACTTTTGTGGAAAAAACATTTTATTTATATTAAAAAAAAAAAAATAGCTACTAATAATAACATGAGAATGATGAATTTATATGAATTATTTTTATCTCATAAATTTCATTTCAATTAATCATGTATAAAATACAAAGTTCGAATAATTGAATCTGATTAAATGCATGATGAGTTAACTTCCTGAAATTCTTTATATTTTTTTTATCTTTATTTTTTCAGTCTCTCATTTTTATTTGTATTTTTTTTTTTTTTGGTTCTCAACTGGTCCATTGAACCAAGATCAAGAGAAAAAAAAATTTCTTCTCATCTTTGTTTCAACATAATCTATCAAGTTCAAGAATCAAAGTACAAGATAAAGACAAACATAATAACCTACATATATATTCTATCATTAAATAGACAAAGAAAGTTATATAAAAAATAAATAAAAAATAAAATTGATTCAAATCCTCATCGTTCCCATGTTTAACGTATTACGCATGTCTATAAAATAATAATAATAAAATGTATTTTAAAATTCCAAGTAATCAAACGAGAGACTAGAAACAGAGAAACACACATTGGAAAAAAAAAAAAAGTGGTCGTCATCATCATTATTATCACTATAATCATCATCATCATCATCCCCTTGTTGTATGTGTGCATGTGTACACTTGACGTTTGATCTAAACTTGGATTTATATTATAAACAATTGTGCTAAGAAAACATTATGATTTGATTATTATTATTTATAATAATTTATAAATGATGATAATAATAATTATGAATATGTGATTATAAATATATATATTGTTATTGTAAGTGAGTTTAATAAAAATTAAAATTATAGTGTGTTGATTGGTTGATAGAAAATCAGGTGGATTTGATTAGCTCGACAGTCGGCCGTTAATTTTTTTTTTTTTTGTATTTATTTATTATTATTATTATTTCAAATACTAATAATTTGTAGGTATATTAAAAAAATATTGTTTTAACAATTAATGATACGTAAAGTATTTCAGAGACTGTGGGATGTTGAGTGCCACGACTCCCACAAAACAACAAGAATATACCGAGATGTCTCGGCTAGCAGATTATTTCGTGGTCGTTGGTTACGACCACGATAAAGAGAGTAAGTTTTATAAATCATTAATAAATATGTCATAATAAACAAGATAATAACAAATTGTATTTTATTTATGTTGCAATTGAAAAAAAAAAAAAAATAGATGCTGGTATGAGTAATGGAATGATTGTACAACGTTTTCCTGAAAAAGATTGGCCAGATACACCATTTATTGATGGAATTGAATGGTTTTGTCAACCACAAGGATGGGCATTATCAACTGAAAGACAAGAACCACGTTTTTTTGTATCAGTATTAACAGATATTGATGCTAATCGTCATTATTGTGCATGTATGTGTTTTAATGAAACAGTATCAATAGTACCAAGTAAACCAGTTGATGAAGGTGAAGAACCAGTTGATGATGATAATAATCGTACATTAGGTAGATCAATACCATCAATAACACATCATAGTATAATGTATGCACCAAAATGTCTTGTACTTGTATCACGTCTTGATTATATTGAAACATTTCGTAATTGTCTTGGTATAATATATACTGTATATATTGAAAATATTGGTATACCATTAGAAACATTAGTTGGTAATATACTTGGTTGTATACAAGTACCACCAGCTGGTGGTCCACAAGTACGTTTTAGTATTGGTGCTGGTGATAGACAAGCATTACAACCACCAATAAGTCCATCATTACCAATAACAAATACAAGTGTTAATTTATTATTTCAACAATTAGGTATACGTAATGTATTAACATTATTTTGTGCTGTTATGACTGAACATAAAATATTATTTCATTCAGCAAGTTATTCAAGATTAACTGAAAGTTGTCGTGCATTAACAGCATTAATGTATCCATTTCGTTATACACATGTTTATATACCATTATTACCAGCACCACTTGTTGAAGTATTAAGTACACCAACACCATTTATAATGGGTGTACATAGTTCACTTAAATATGAAGTTGCTGAATTAATGGATGTTATTGTTGCTGATTTAGATGGTGGTTCAATAATGGTACCAGATGGTGTATCATTATCAATATTATCAGAGCCATTATTATCACAAACACAAGATTCATTATCAATGGTATTACAACCAGAATTAACATCAGCTGATTATGCATTTACACCAAATAATAATCGTCAAGTTAATTTAGCAATTGTTGATAAAGAATTACGTGCTGTATTTATGCGTATGTTTGCACAATTATTACAAGGTTATCGTAGTTGTTTAACATTAATACGTATACATCCAAAACCAATGATAACATTTCATAAAGCAGCATTTTTAGGTGAACGTTGTTTAATTGATTGTGATTTTACAACACGTGTATTAGATTGTATGTTTTTTACATCATTTATTGTTGAACGTGGTCCACCATGGCGTCCATGTGATGTATGGGATGAATTATATAATAATTTAAGTGAACAATTAAAACAAGAATCACAAAATCAAAATTTAATATTAACTCATATACAAGAATTAGCACAACAATTATATAATAATGAAAATCCAAATCCTCAACCATATGTACAAAAAATATTAAAACCACCAGATGGTGCATTTGCTAGAATACATCAACCACAATTACCATTAATAAATAGTCAACAAGTACAAGCAATTATTGATGAAGGTTTAAATAAAAATAATTTAAAATTAACATTATCATCATTACGTCCATTACATCCAAGAATAGTACCAACTGGTCCACACATATCAATTGTACATGATACTAGAAATTTAGTTAGTAATTCAGCACGTAGACTTGAAGTATTACGTAATTGTGTTAATTGTATATTTGATAATAAAATATCAGATGCTAGAAAAACATTTCCAGCTGTATTACGTGCATTAAAAAGTAAAACAGCACGTTTAGCATTATGTATGGAATTATCACAACATGTTGTTGGTAATAAAGCAATGCTTGAACATCAACAATTTGATTTAGTTGTTAGATTAATGAATTGTGCATTACAAGATGATTCATCAATGGATGAACACGGTGTTGCTGCTGCATTATTACCACTTGCAACAGCATTTTGTCGTAAATTATGTACTGGTGTTATACAATTTGCTTATACATGTATACAAGAACATGCTGTATGGCAAAATCAACAATTTTGGGAAGATGCATTTTATCAAGATGTACAAAAAGATATTAAACGTTTATATTTACCAAGTGATAATTTACGTATTAATAATAATAATAACAACAATATTAATAATAATAACAATGATAATAATTATTCTATTAGTCCAATTAGTCCAAGAGAAAATAAAGAATTTTTATTTCGTGATCATCAATCAATTTATCGTAATCAAGAACCATCAGCATTAGAAATTGCTGCTGAACAAATGCGTATATGGTCAACAATTGATACTGATAAACAAAAAGAACTTATTACTAGTGAAGAAAGTACAATGTATAGTCAAGCAATTCATTATGCAAATAGAATGGTTTATCTTTTAGTGCCATTAGATATTAGTGCTAAATCACATAAACAAGATCATGTACTTGATGATGAAAGAGCAAGCAATAGTATTACAAACAGGTAAATAATAATAATAATAATAATAATAATAAATTAATTATTAAATATTAAATAAAAATTATAATTTTATAACGTACAGTGATGTTTTTGTTCCACGGAACAGCGTGGCAAGTGACAGTGGTGATGCTGAATCTGGTTTTGAAGAAACAGATCCTGGTGAAACTGGTAGTGCTGTTATTAGAATGGTATCACGTTTTGTTGATCGTGTTTGTACTGAGGGTGGTGTATCTGCTGAACATGTTAGAAGTTTACATCAAATGGTACCTGGTGTTGTACACATGCATATTGAAACTCTTGAAGCTGTTCATCGAGAAAGTAAAACGTTGCCTCCAATACAAAAAGTAAAATTATTATATTATATATTTATTGTTTACATTGTTTTTAATGGTATAGAAGATATATTTATTTATTTATTTATTTATTTTTTATAGCCAAAAATATTAACACCAAATATGCTACCAGGTGAAGAAGTTATAATGGACGGTTTAAGAGCATGTTTACTTCAAGATGGTAGAGAAGAAACAGCTGGAATTTTACCAAAAACACCACCATTATTACCAGCTGAAGGAGCAATATTTCTTACAAATTATCGTATTGTATTTAAAGGAATACCATTTGATGCATTTGCATGTGAACAAATGGTTGTACGATCATTTCCAGTTGCTTCATTAACTAAAGAAAAACGTGTTGCTGTTCAACATTTAACTCATTTAGATCAAATGCCAACTTATAATCAAGAAGGTTTACAATTACGTTCTTGTACATTTCAATTAATTAAATTAGCATTTGATGAAGAAGTTACACCAGAAAATATTGAAACATTAAGAAAATTACTTCATAAAGCACGTTATCCACCTGATATTTTTCATCATTTTGCATTTACTGGACAAGTATTAGTAACACCAATTGCTCATCAAAAAGGAAAAGAAAAAAATGCAACATTAAAAGGTTTTGCAAAAAAAACATTTTTAAAAACAGCAATTAAAGCTGGATTTAAACCAAAACAATCATCTAAAAGACAAAAATATGTATTACCAAATATGAATTTAAATAATGATAATAAATATATGACATCACCAGGTAGAATGAGTCTTCCAATGACTGATAATACTGATTTAAGTCATGATGATGATTTAAGTATTGATGAATTTGAAGTTACTAATTTTGTATCACAACAACCACCACCTGCACCACCACCAACTGATGCAAAGACATTAGAACGTTTATCTGAACGTAATTATGTTAGAGATTGGTATAGACTTGGTTTATGTCCAAATGGTCTTCATAATAATAGAAAAAATGAACAATTTAGATTAACATCAGTTAATTGTGCATATATGACATGTAGAACTTATCCAGCTTTACTTATTGTACCAAGTTCTGTTAGTGATGAAAGTATACGTCGTTTTTGTAGATTATATCGTCATAGTAGAATGCCAGTTGTTAGTTGGAGACATCCACGTACAAAAGCATTATTAATACGTGGTGCTGGTTGTCATGGTAAAGGTGTTATGGGAATGCTTAAAACACATCCATCATCAACAAGTAATTTAGAAAAAAAAAATGAAACAACATCAGCAATCGAACTTGAAAAATATATAAATTCATTAGTTGATGCAACTCCATTACCAATAACAAGACAAAGTTCAGTACGTGGTGGTATGTCAGATAGTTCATTGAGTATTGATTCACTTCTTCTTGCTGCTGAAGAACGTAATAATGCAACACCTGAACAATCAAGAAAAAAACCATTTAATAAAGCAATTGGTACTCTTGGTTCATCAACTGGTAAAGGACCAAGAAATTTTGGACGTTGGGGTTCATTAAAAGATAAACGACATAATTCACAAGCATCATTAGCATCAGTTAATAATAATAATAATAATCATCATCATCATCATAATCAAAATCGTAGTGGTATGAGTGGTGGTGGTGGGGGTGGAACTATAAGACATTCAGCTGATTCTGATAGTGGTACAGAATGTCATACATTTCAACGTGTTAAATTATATATTTTAGGTGAAAAATCAAATATGAGAGGTAATAAAATTGAATCAGCACCAACAACAGATTTTATACCAGTTGAATATTATGATGTTAGACATACTAAAACATCATTTAAAAAATTAATGAGAGCATGTATGCCAAGTGCACCAAATGTTGAACCTGATCAAACATTTTATAAACTTATTGAAAATTCTGAATGGTTACAACAATTACAAAGTTTAATGCAATTATCTGGTGCTGTTATTGATTTAATGGATGTTCAAGGTTCATCTGTTGCTGTTTGTCTTGAAGATGGATGGGATACAACAACAACAGTATGTTCAATTGCACAAGTTTGTTTAGATCCTCATTACCGTACAATTGATGGTTTTCGTACATTAATTGAAAAAGAATGGCTTGGTTTTGGTCATAGATTTGGTCATAGAAGTAATCTTGATGCAAATTCACAAGCAACAAATTTTACACCAACATTTATGCAATTTTTAGATATTATACATCAAATACAAAAACAATTTCCTCTTGCATTTGAATTTAATGATTATTATTTAAGATTTTTGGCTTATCATTCAGTATCATGTAGATTTAGAACATTTTTATTAGATTGTGAATTTGATAGAGTTGAATTTGGTATAACAGCTGTTGAAGATAAACGTGGATCATTAACAAGTCATCATAAAGGTGTTGATACTGGTAGTGATGATGAAATTGTTTATCCTGGTGGTAGATTAGCTGGTACACATACAGGAACAAATTTAGGACAAAGTATATTTGATTATATTGAAAAATATCATGCAAGATGTCCATTATTTTATAATTTTATGTATATACCAAATTCTGAACATCCTGTATTACGTCCAGTATCACATTTACCAAGTCTTGATATTTGGCAATATTATTTAGAAGAAGAATTAGCACATGGACCAGCTTATGATCTTGAAATATTACAACAAGATTTACAACAAAAAGAAGAAACTGAAGCTGCTGATGGTATTATTAAAAGTAATCGTAAAATTGTTATACGTGGTTATGATAATTGTGATACAATGGTACCTGATCAATTTACAAATTTATTAGAAGAAATTCATAAATTAGAAACAGAATTAGGTCATTTACCACAAAAATGGAAAGTATTATGGGATAAACTTGAATTACCAAATACTGATTCATTAGCAAGACATGCATCATTTAGTACAGCACTTGTTAGACATCATGGTCGTCTTATACATAAACGTTCAACATTAGAATTATTATTAAAAGGTAAACTTGCTGGTGGTAATACAAGTGGTACTGATACTTCATCAGTATATGCACATCCACATAGATTTGAAAGACTTGATTCAGCAACACCAACACATTGTGATGCTTGTTCTGGTGTTTTATGGGGTCCAGTTAAAGCTGGTTTACGTTGTGTTGATTGTGGACATGTTTATCATGATAAATGTGCTGAAAATGTACCTAAAAATTGTACAAAATATAAAGCTGTTGCTGATAATTTACAATCACATACATTAACAAGAAGTGGTGGTGATAATGGAAGTGTTAATTCCAGTAGTACTATACAAACTTCATCACAACAATATTATGAACAATTTTCTAGTAATGTTGCAGAAAATCGTACTCATGAGGGATATTTGTACAAAAGAGGAGCATTATTAAAAGGATGGAAACAACGCTGGTTCGTTCTTGATTCTATAAAACATCAACTTAGATATTACGATGCAATGGAAGATTCTCACTGCAAGGGTCATATTGGTAATGATAAAAACATTTTTAATCTTTGATTTTAGAAAAAAAAAAAAAAAACCAATAAGTATATCTATATATATTTAATTTATTTTAAAAATTTTTTTAGATCTTGCTGATGTCGTTTCAGTAACACCAGCTTTACCAACTCCGGGACCACCAAAGAAAACAGATGAAAAATCATTTTTTGATGTAAGTTTATTTAAATCACTTAGTTAAATATAAGTAGGTATATTTTTTTTCCCCAAAAGTAATAATTTAATAAATTTAATTTTTATTTTCAGCTTCGTACAAATAGACGTAACTATAATTTTTGTGCTGTTGATGCAACAACTGCACAAGAATGGATTGAAAAAGTTCAAGCTTGTTGTCTATAAATAATTCCATTGAATACTCATTATAACATTTATATTAGAAAAATATTTTAAATTTTTGCAATTGACTGATAAAATAATTATTAAAAAAAAAAAACAATGAGACAATTTGAAAAAAAAAAAAAAAACAATTTAATATAATATTAATAATAATTTTGTTACATATATCTTTGTACAGTCTATAAACATGTGCGATATTATAAATTATTAATCAAATAACTAATTATTTAATTAATCTGATGAATAGTTGACATAATGATAAAAATTTAATAGACAATTTAACTCATGTTAAAATATGTCTTAAAATATTTATTCCAACAAACCTAAAATGTATAAAACAATGATAATTATTATTTATGTATTATAATTATGTGTTAAATGTCATAATATTATATAGAAAAGTTTATTTTACTTTATATATATTAGTTTTTTAAAAAACAAAACTTTATGTAATGTACTGAGAATGTTTTGTTTGTCATTGTTTCAATAATATATTTTTTACTTGTGTATTTTTATCATTTTTTTTTTTTCAGTGATAAATGTTACAAAATATTATAATATTAGTAGATCTATAAACATGTCAGTATATAATAATTATTATTAATAAATATATATAGGTATATTACTAATTTGCATTGAGATATAAAAAAAAAAATATATATATATTGTCGCTTTAATAATATGGGCTTTACCTCAAAATTTATTTAAACAAATATAATTTTGAGTTGTTCATGTGATGCTTGTTTTTATAGAAAAAATATCTTCTGTTACTGTTTTATGTAAAAAATAATAATAATAATAATATCAGAATAAATAAACCGAAATAAACTGTCTGGGATTATTCAATAAAAATATATTATAAAAAAAAAAAACTTGTTTTGTAAATTATATTAGAATTATTTATTTAAAAAATAAATAAATCAAAATGGCAGAAAATGTAATATTTTTCTTTTTTCATAGATGGCGTAAGCTGAAAATACTCAATAGGGTTTGTTTCCACTGTACAATTATTTGCAATTATTGCTTGATCAAGGCTTGATTATTATAAAAAATCTCTTTTACGTTCCTACGCGGTCATTATAACACGTGGCTTACGCCGTAGTTGACAATTACAAGTGAATTACTTAGTAAAACAAGTGAGTTTTAATATAAAATTATATTAATAATAATTAGAAATTAATTTTTCATGTTAATCAATCATTAATTTTGTCTATCGAGTCCAAAAAGTGTTGTTAAAAATCTTTTAAAATGTTCATGTCTAACTCCAAAAATTTTCCATTAATTAACTAATAATATTAATATTTAAATACTAATTTAATTATAATATTTTTTAATTATTAAATTAGGCTAATTATTTTATTAATTTTTTAATAAAAAATAGTTGTAATTATTATTCAAGTTGACATTATTTTTGATGATATAAAAGTAACCCTAACCTAAAAATAAAAATTATTATTTTTTTGTTCATGCGGTTGTATTATTTTTTATCAATAAATTTAATTTAATTTTATCAAATTTTCAGAATGCCATTGGCTAAAGATTTTCTCCACCCAAGCCCAGCTGATGAAAAGAGAAAGCACAAGTTGAAGAGACTTGTACAAAAACCAAACAGCTACTTCATGGATGTCAAATGCCCAGGCTGCTATGCAATTAAAACAATTTTCTCTCATGCTCAGAGACCAGTTGAATGCGATGGTTGTCGTACAATCTTATGCACACCAACTGGTGGAAAAGCACGTCTCACTGAAGGATGTTCATTCAGAAGAAAAGTTCAATGTTAATTTTGTCAAAAAATTACTTTTCATGATAAAATAAAATGTAAAAAACACTTTAAATGAATTTATACTCTTTATATATTTAAAATTTAAATCCTAATCTTTAATATTATTTAATTTCAAATTAAGATGATAAACAATAATTGATGCATTAATTAGTTTTTTTCTTTTGTTTTTATTTGGTTTAATATCAAATAATAAATATAATATGTCATTCAGACAATTTTTTAACTGTATTATTTAATTTTTAATTATTAAGCTTATATATTAATAGATAATCAAAAAGTATGTAAACAAAACATAACTTTTTAGGGCCTAGCAACAATCAAAGATAAACATCAGCTGTCACTTTTTTTTTCAAGCATGAAAATGAAAAGTATAGTCACAAAACTTGGACTTTTATGAGTTATCTAATTTATTATTTTTATATAATTCCAATATACTATGAAGAATAACTGTACCATCAACATATTTTTTGTATCTAAAAACATCCTGATTATCTGGTTCCCCTTTGATTTTTTTTAATTCAACAATTCCCTCATTATTTTTGTCAAATCTCCAAATGCTATCAAAATAATTAGAATAAATATTTGTATGAAAATTTTCTGTTGATACTGAAACACAAATATGGACTTGAATTTTTTGTAATCTTGAACAAGCATTCATTGAATCATGAATTATTGCACATAATCTTGCAATGTGTACTTCATGCTGTTCTTTTACTTGAGTATCTTGAATATATGTATCTAATCTGTCAATTAATAATACTGATGGTCTAACTGAAAATGTATGAATATTAACCAGTTGTTCTACTAGACTCTCATAACTTGATAAATGCCTAAAAAAAATTGAAAAAAAAACAGTAAGTTTTAAATAGTCAGTATTATTGATGATTATATTTACATAAATCTTATCATATTAAATGTCGTTGGAATAAGATCATTTCTGTCATGATATTTTGCTGGTATTGATGTCAATGGAGTTGGTGTAATATAAAAAACTCGTTGATCTTTTTCAGCCCAATGAATTGCACTCTAAAAAACAACAACAATATTATTACCAAGATAAGTATGTTTATTATTTAAAAATATATATTTTATTAACTTCAAACATAAATGTTCTTGTTATATTTGGTGGACCACATAATAATATTGATTTTGTTGTATTTTTAATTGAAAACATAATAACTTTATATTTATTACAAGTATTTAAAATTTTTTTTTTATAAATAAACAATAACAAATGAGTCAGTTCATCGGTATCAATGAAATCTGTTTTATCAAATAATAAAAAAATTTGAATTTCAATCTTATTCATAATAATAATAATAATTTTATATAAAAATAAATTATAATGTATAATAGACACACATAAGTAATTGAAATTTCTATAAATAAATTTATTCAATTTTCAAAACATCAACACTGATCAATAATTACAATATATTTTTCAATCAATATATAAGTTGATTTTCAAAGCTAACATACGAAAAAAAAAAAAAAAACATATAATTTATGCTCAATAAATAATACACTGAGCAAAATAATAATATCAATGTTATCAATAAAAAATATCAATTTGCACACTGGTAGATTTACAATTATTAACAAATAATCACAGGTTAATTTAAAAAAAAAAATGGCAATAATGGAAATGTACAGAGTACAACTAATAAAAAATTCATTAACAATAATTTAGTCTAAAAATAAAATGTAAAAATTATATCAGATTTTTGCTCCATTATTTTTTCGTCAAAAAGGCACATAAGTTTTTTTAAAAAGTAATAATAACAACAATTTATAAGTACACTTAATTGATATACAATATCATCTATAATTAACCAGTCCTATTTTTTCTTACAAGTGAGATTCATTATCCTTGTTATTAAATTAATAATAAATATTAAAATGAAAAAAATTTAAGCGATGATTTTATTGCTATTTTTTTTTTTAAATAAAGCTAATCAGGTGTGTTTTTTGTTATTTAATTAATCAAAGTAATAATTATGTTTTTTGTTTTTGATAAAAAATTTATATCAACCAATTTGAGTGTAAAAATTTGTCAAATCTTTTAATCGTTCTCCTGAAAAAATAAAAGGATAATAAGATATAATTAAAATAATATTAAAAAAATAATTAAATATTAATAAATAAATAGTACATACCAAAATTTTTTTTTTTCTTTGAATACTTTTTTTGTATATTTGTATCAGATGTTTTTTTATATTCAGCTATCCTTTGTACAAATAATTTAATATCATTATTTTCTCTAACAGTTGATCCTTCAATCCATCCAATATAATCATTTATAAATTCATGAAACATTGTTGTTTCAACAAACCATTCAAGAAAATATTGTATTCCTTTTGAATTTGTTGCTTTAACAAATGATTCTTTTTGAAATATAACTTTACCATCTTGTTGTGCAACCAAATGTCCTTCAATATGAGCACAAGTTTCAACAAATATTCTTAAAAATGCTTCAGATACTAAAAAATTTCTAAAACCATCACCATATTTTGTTTTAGTTTTAACCCAATGAAGAGCTGTTCTAATACCTTTTTGAAGTTTTGATGGTAATATTGATGATTCATCACCAACCATACTTATAATTTTATTAGTATCAAGATCAATAACAATACCATCATCAATTGAATCAATATCAGAATTTAAAAAAAATTTTTTTTTTAATATCCCAATAATAAATGGTAATGGTGCTTGAATAATAGGTAATAATTCAGGTGTATCTGGAAGTACTGGTATAAATGTATGTGGCCATTTAAATGGATGTAAAAAACTTTGTAATGCTTCAATACAACTTGATAATTTACTAAGATTATCAGATATTAATATAACTCTTCGTTCTAGTAATAAACATCCAAAAAGATAAATTAAAATTTTATTACTAACAGTATCGAATAATGAAGTCATATCTCTACTTTCAAGTCTTGGATCACTTGAACGCATTATTATACATTCTATATTATCAGATTGTAATTTTAACATGTTATTATTATCACCATTATCATCATCATCATCACTATTATTATTATTATTACATATAGTTTTATTTGATAATTTATTTCCAATAATTTTTAAATTATCACCAGGCTTTGGCATTTTGCTATTATATAATTTTTCCATAAAATATCTACGTTCTTTATTTGGTAATCCATGTCTTGATTCAAGTTCAAGAAGTATTTTATGATAAAAACCAGATGCACGATGTTTTGTAACAAGACAATATGCTAGTGGAAATATTGGTCCACCTTCTGGTCTAACACGATAACAATAACCATGTCTACGATTACCTTTTTCATCCATTAATGATAATGAATAAAATTGACTTGAATTTGTTGAATCTGATGGTGGCCAACTATGAGCATCAGGAAAACAAAATAATTCAATACCTGATGGTACTGTTGAATGTATTGGATATTTATCTTTTATATATGGTTTTTTGTTACTTAAATTAAGTGCAACAAGTAAACATACTTCAAATAATTGATCTTTTTTTTCACGTAAACTTGGCACATAACTTTCAGAATACTTCATTGATACATTTTTAACATAACTTTTACGTTGTTCAGTTAAACTACGATGTATTTCTTCTTTACTTAATTTTTGATTTATTTCATGGTTTTTAAATAATCTTCGTTTATCACTCGCACTTATTGATTCATCACTAATTGATTTTGTTGATGCAAGACTATCTGTATCAGATGAAGGATTTGAATCTGTATTTAAATCTTGTGCTTCACTACCAGCCATTATGAATTGTCCAAATGCCTCATTCAATATGTCTTCAGCCTGGTAGAAAATAAAATAAATATTGTATTTAATTTTTATAAATAGACAGAATAAAAATTAACAGATGACAATGATTTTTTTTTCCAAGATATTATGTACAAAATAATGATTGTAATTAATTTATGTATCTCGTAATTTACTCACTATATAAACAATTTAATTTAACAACAAATACAGTCACGCAATCTATAATTTTTTATTATTTTAATTATTTAAAAAAAAGAAAAAAAAAATTTAAAAAGCTATTTACAACTAAATTATTATTAAAAAAAAAAAAAAACTCAAAAATAATTGTGAATAATTATAGGAAATTTGATATTTTAAAATATCAAACACATGACTAGAATGAAAACTGAACTAATCATCACTACGCTACAATTTAATTGTCACAAATATGAGTGATTCACTCATATTATTTTTTGTCAGAATACGTCATACTTAATAAATGATGATGAATAATGAAAAATTTTATTACGTTATTAGTTTATAAAAATAATTACTTTTATTTTATCAAGACCGTTAAGTAACGGTTGATTTGATGAATCTGTTTTTTGAATATAACTTTGAAAGCCTATTTTATCACGTGATGTTTTATCAATACTTTCTGGACCATTATTATTGTATTTGAGAACTGTTGAACTAATTGGAGTACACTGAAAATAAATAAAAATAACAAATTTTAAGGAGACATGTCACCTTGACCTACAATCATATATATAATATTTAAGGCTTGTTAAATATATTTTTAAAAAATCAATAGAAATAGGGATAAACAATTCGTGGGTTTTTCAAGTAAAACGTAAAAAGAGTGTTCTTTTTCTTTTTAATTTAATGATTCAATTAAACGTGGGTGCTGCTTTTAGATCAATAATATTATCTACAATTTATTATTTGATAAAGGGAGTTTTTCTTGCATGTAAATATAATATATAATTTAATTTATACAGTAGGATAAATAACAAATAATGAGAACTTATGATGCCGTTACATATGCATTAGTCAGATGACGCTATCAATTATTGTTATTATTATTTTTTTGTTTTCCTTTTACTAGAATTTATGAAAAAAATAAATAAATTACTTACCATGTAATGTAGCTCTTTATTTTTTCGTCCCAGTGAATTAACTTCATCAGTTTTTTTTTCATTTTTTGTTCCACCTTGCCAAGTTCTAGATAAATAATTATGTTCTTCTGGTGATAATTCACTAAAACTTGTTATATCAGTACCACAATTTTTATCATATGTAAATGGTTCAGCATAAACACGTTCTTCATTTATTGTTGTATCACTTTGTCGTCTTTTTACATCTGAGAATGTTGTTAATTCTGTTGATAGCCTTTTTGATGCTGGACTTAATAATTCATCATACAAATCATTATTACTTGATAAAATATTTGATATTGAATCACTCAATGAATTATCAGATATTGATCTATTATCAGACAAATAATTTTTAAAACTTGGCTGTTCATAAACTGTTTCACTTGCACAATTTAAATATGGACAACTAAAAATTGATTGTTTTCGTATTTTTAAATCATTATTTTTATTTAATAAAGAATTTTTATTTGTTTCCTCAATAGTATTTGATAAATGATTAATAAAAATTTTACCAACACGTTTTTCTAAATCATTTTCTGATTTACTTTGTGATTTTTTTCTTGTTTCAACTTCAATTGGTTTTTTATTATTATTTGGTATTATAATTTTTGAACCAATTCCATTTTTATGTTGAATAAGTACTGTCTCTAATTTTTCAAGCATTTTTCTTGAATCTTTTGTACTACGAATTTTATTATTTGATGTTGATGATGATGATGATGATGATGATATATCATTATTATAATTTGATAAATTATTTTTTAAACCATTAATTTTTGATGATATTAATATATTATCTTGTTTATCATCTGTTGAAGTACTAGCGTCATTATTAGGTCTCTTTGAAAAATCAGGTACATCAATACTAATATTTTTAGTAAATTCTTCATGAAGCCAAGAACTTCGTCTATTATTATCATCATTATTATTATTATTATTATTTTGATATTTTTGTGTTAATGGAATATGAGCAAATGTACGTGGTGGTTTTTTTGGTGCTGGACCTGTTGGCAGTGGTGCTTTAAGTGCAGCTTTAAGACTATCTGTTAATTCTTCATTTTCTAATTTTTTCATTGATGTATCATTTGAATTATCAATATTATAATTTTTAATAATATCTTCTAATGATAAATTATGATTATTATTTTCTTTTGGCTTTTTAATTTGCATATATTCAACACCATTTATCATAAAGTTATTAGATTCATCAGTTATTAAATTATTATTGTTATTTTTATTATTACTTGCTGTTAATATTGTTGGCACAAAATCATCATCAAGATTTGTATACATTGGTGATATATTTTTTTGTCTTGATATTACTCTTGTTTTAACTGTATTTTCATTATATTTTTTGTTATTATTAATTAATGGTAATTTCCAATTATTATTTTTAATATCTTCAATTTCATCATGTTCATTTTTTTTTTTAACATTACCAATTTTTCCATACTCTGGTGTTTCTTCAAATAATTTAACATTATTATCAACAATTGAATTAATTTTTTCTTTTATTGGTGAATTTAAATTTTTAGTTCTTGTTAATTTATCACCTCTAAATGCTGGTGTACGTTTTATATTTTTACTTGCTGGACTTGAAAATTGTCTTGTTACATTTAATTTTAAATTTCTTTTATCTTTAACTGGTGATGCACTTAGTGATCTTCTTAAATACTCTTTTTGATCCCCATCATCATCATCATCATTATCATCATTATTATTGTTATTATCTTTAGATATTTTACGTTCAAATTTTTGTTTAATTATATCAATTTTTGTACCATTTTCGTTTGGTTTATTCGACATTTTTTATTATTAAATAATATTTAATTTCCTTTCTCGTTTATTTATATTCAATTACATGATTATCAATTGTCCAATAAATATAGCCCCAGTCTTTTACATCTAAAATGATAAATAAATAAAAATAAATTAAAAGGAAATTAAATTAAATTGTTAAAATTATTTTAATAGCCAGTTATTATAGATTCGATAAAATGATAAAATCTACAAATTGTCAATTGAATAAAAAATAAATCAGATAAGATTTGTAGATGATTCTTAACAGTATCAATGAAAATAATAATATTCCTATATCAAATCTGAAAAACACCTGTTGCTTTGTTTGCTTAAGGTTAAGTCATTCAACAGATAACAATATAATCACAGTATGTGTCACTTACTTACTCCAACTATTATCTATTCACAATGATTTTCAAAGCTAATTTACAATTTATAACTAAATTACTGACCCTGTTCTATTATAGACAAAAACTCAACTGCTGTATCTTGTTAACATCAAACTCTAGTTTTCAATTTATTCAACTATAAAATAATTATATCACTGTAACCATTATTTTATTTTGTTATTCTAATAATAACAACAACTATAAATAAATATAACAAAATAATAATAATATTATTTAGTAGCATACTTTAAATACAAATAAAGATGATAAAAAAATAAAATATAAAATAAAATGAAAGGAAATAAAATGAGAGAAAACAATAAATAAATAAATAAATAAAACTTACAAAAACTTTCGCCTTTAGATCCAATCGATTCAACTCATTCACCTCCTATATACAAAATAAAAAAATAAAAATAAGCAAACTATACACAATAATTATAACACATATTCTTGTTGTACCAAAAAAAAACAAAAAAAGAAATTATATATTGTTTCAATTAAATAATTAATTCACATACTTTATGCTGTTAATTTGCATGACAATAATATGACACATCAAGTAGTTCGTCCATATTTTTTTAATTTTCTTGTTAAAAATATTTACACTCAAATGATAATTATAATAATAAAATGATACTCTTGGCTGACTGATAAAATTATAATAATACTAACAAACTGCGCACTTGAGGAATTGATGATATTATTATATCTGGAAAAATAAAAAATGAATTAATAAAATGAATAAAAATAATAATGAGTAAGTATGTAGTTGTTGAAAATTACAGTGATTTTTATTTAACTGTTAAATTTCTATCACTGTACTTACATACACAAATGTTATTATTTTTTTATTTGCAAACTACTTTTTTATTTGCAAACCTTGCACTAGAATAATACTATATATTTTTATTACAGCTAAGTAATTGAATACCCGTTGAATTAACAACACTCTCAAATTTCATTTTGCATTGACATTAGAATAATATTATTTATTTCTTTTCAAACAAATTTATTTATATTTATTTAATATATGTTTTTTTTAATTATTATTTTAACTGTTTATTTAATTATGATTATTGTAGAATTTTTAAATTATTTTTTATAATTAAATTAAATTTATAAAAAATATGAGAACGTGGTGCAACATATTTCCAACGAAAAAAATAAATAAAAAAAAACTTGTTGATTTTTTGATACTTACACGACCTTGTCCTGAGAGTGTGTTGACTTTTTTTTTTTTTTATATTTTGTAACTTTCAATGTATAAATATACGGTGCCGGTAATTTTACCAACACATAGATACAGTAAACAAAAAAAAAAAAAAAAAAAAAAAAAGAGAACCAATGTGTTGGTGTATACTGTTTTAACTTGTTGAAGAGAATAATTTTTATATTTACCTATTTAATAATTTATAAATAATTAATTAAGATGACTGAAACTATTCAGGGCACATTTACATCAGAAAAAATATCAAAAATACGATGGCAACGTGATGATTTTGATGAAGCTAAATCATTTTTGACTGGCAGTTGGGATAATCCAGTAAGTTAACCTCTAAAAAATGTTTTGTTATTGTTGTTTATATTTTTAATAGTTAATGTAAACAATATTGTAATGTTAATTAATTTAATTTTTTTAATTATTATAGATCAATAATATTGCTTATTGGAGATTTGAAACATCTGAAGAAGATGAAACATATCCAGTCAGTATTTTTTCATGTCCATTTTTAGGAGATGTTACAGAAATTCAGGTAATTGATTCATTTGTTGTTGTTGTGTAATTATTATCAATAATATAATAATAAAACATAGATTAATTATTGTTTTTTTATTTTTAGTTTGTAAATAAAGATCATTTTGTTGTATCATCATCAAATGGATCAGTAAAATTGCTTCAAATTCAAGAAGATCCATACCATAAATTTAAAGAAATTGTTTCTTGGGATTCAATTCATCAGTTCAAGTAAATCACTTGTTAATTTCTTTTTAAAATTATAATAAATTATTTTCTTTAAAAAATATCTAACAAATAATTATTATTTTAGAACAACAGATCAAGCATCATGTACAGCATTAGCAACATTCAATCAAGATATTGCAACTGTTGGTGAAGATGGAAAAATAAATCTTCTTGCTGGACAACAAAAAAAACCATTCAGAGTTATTGAAAATGCTGATAGTTGTTCATTACTTTGTGTTGATTTTTTACGTCATAATGAAATAATAACAAGTAATATACGAGGACATATGAAACTTTGGGATTTGAGAAATGATGAAGATACACCAGCAACGACATTTATGCTTCCAGATCAACTTAAAGTAATTTAATAATATTAAATATTTTATAATTGTAATATGAAAATTTTAATATTTATATTTTTTATTATTTTAGACTGAAGCAACAGATATTACTCATCATCCAACACAAAGACATATTGTTGCAGCAGGAGGTGGTGATGGTAGTTTAACTGTATGGGATCTTCGTCAAAGTACTTATCCAATTTCACAATTAATGGCACATGATCAGGCTATTAGTGAAGTTATATTTCATCCAGATAGACCAGATAATATATTTACTTGCTCAATTAATGGAGAATTATGGCATTGGAAAAATTCACAAGGCTCTAAATTAAAACTTGGTAAATTAAATTATTTTTTAAAATAAGTTATAATAGTACTCAATGGTAATTGTATAATTAATTGTTTGTTTTTTTTTTTTGTTTTCTAGAAACTGGTGACAATCATTGGCTAACAACTAGAGGTAATAGTAATAAAATTAATATTTCATCACTGTGTGCACCATTACACAAACCAGTTAACAGTATTGATATTGATAGATCTACTCTTTTATTTGGTTGTGACAATGAAGCATTATATGTTATCAAAAATATTTTGGTCTAACTTTTATAATCTATTTTTTTTTTATTGAATAAATTTAAATAATAAAAATTTTTAATGCTTCATCAATTAAATTCATCTTGCAACTAATCAAATAATTATTTTCTATTGTTATTTTAATGTTGTTATATTAAAATTATAATATAATTCATTGCTACGTGTTGATGTGTGATTACTACGTTTAGTTTTTTTGAGCAGGTCAATACAATTAATTTTCAATATGTTTTTAATTTGTATCAGGCGAATATGATGGCCGAAGAGGTATTCTAATTTTTTTTATATCGAATAATTTTTAAATTTGTATCAGGCAAATATAACGACCGAAGACGTTTACGAATTTTTTTTTTTTGAAAAAACTTTAATTTTTATTAGGCAAATATAATAACTGAAGAGGTATTTGAATTTTTTTAAAACTGAAGAAATTCCTTAAAATTTTTTTTGAAAAAATATCGGGTTGTATCAGGGTTATAGAACTCGGAAAGAGGTATTCGATGCTGCTTCTCTTTTTTTTATCGGATCAATATTCAATGAATAAGTCATTGTGAGTCATTCAAAAAAAATCGGAAAAATATCGAGTTGTATCAGGGTTATAGAACTCGGGAAAAGGTATTCGATGCTGCTTATACATTTTTTCTAGGAATAATATTTTTTGAGAAAATCATTATTCAAAAAGAAACAAGAAAATATAATTATCAATTTATTTTTTAATATTTGAAAAACAAAACAATATTATTTACATAGATTAATTTTAATTTCATTTTGTAAATAAAATATAATGTCTTGGATATAATGTCTTGTTCATATAAAAAAGAATTATTCGATTTTCAAATAATTCAATTTTTTTTTCTTTTGAACATCTCATTTATTATGTAAACAATTTAAATTTGTACACATAAAATATATATTATGAATTCTAACATATTGTGTATAAATAGTTCATGTAATTTAATGAAGAAAAAAAAAAAACAAAAATGTATGGCAGAAAACCGCATTGATTAACTTTTTTTAATTATTTAATCGACCACTTCGGGCATCAGTAACAACACCCCAAACTTCAATAACAAAATCATCAGGAAATCCAAATGCTTCAAGATCAGATTTATCAATAGCTTCAGCAAAATCCATGCTGTTTGATTTTCCCACAGCTAAATCCCATATTTGACTTGCCAGTTCGTTATCATTTATTCCCATGAAATTTTCAAGAATTCCATTTATTTTATCAATACCAATTGTTGCTGCATCATCAACCTTATTTTAAATAAATAAAAATAAAATAAATATGAATATGAATTAATTTTATCAGCATGAAATTTTATAAATAAAAATCATCTTACTGTTTGTATTTGAGCATTTCCATCAGCTTTAAATCTCAATGTTTCTTTTCCACTTCCATATCCTGGTTTTTTACCTTTTCTTGGATCTGAACGTGGACCAATACTACCAAAACCATTTTTTTGTGGTTCAATAAGTCTCAATGTAAAAGTTGAACCTTTTGGTATTTCTTTAAGTAATCTTGCAACTTCAAAATGTCGTTTACCAACTAAATTTTCAGTATTAATACGTTCAATATGATCACCAACTTGAATAACTTTAACTTGATCAATAACTGATCCTTCTTTTATTCTTTTTATAAATGAATAACCAGCACCATTATCAGTTATTGTAAGACCCAATGCATCTTCAGTTTTAACTAGTTCAATTTCTTTTGGTTGACCTGTATAAAATAAATAAGTAATAATTTTAATCATCATCAATATAAATTATTTACCAAGATAATACCTTTTTGATGAGCAAATATAAAATCATCCAAGCCAATTTGACCACCAAGTAACTCAGACATATCAGCTCTATGTGTATTTAAAGTACAAAAAAGTATCTGTAATTTAAATAATAACATTGGTTAGTCACTTGTGATAATTGTGATAATTTCTATCAATGAAAATTTCCATTTTATTAAATTGAATTTGTAATGAAGTTCTATTTCATTCTGTAAGTTACAACTGGGCTCAATGGGCCTTTCTATTGAGGTCATGAACCAATGCTTTTCACATCCAGAGAAGGGGATTTAAACAGTTAATAAAAATAATAATAATAATAATAGAAATAAATAAAATACATATAGTCTTACCTCACTGACTGGTAATTCGTAACACTCGGCAATTTTTTGATACAATTCACGAACATTACCAAAACCAGATATTAAACCAGTTGTACTACCATGAGCTAATTGACAATGAAAAACAAGTTGTGCTTTGGTTTGATTAACTTCAGTTTCTTGATTTTGATTATTTATTTTGTCCCGTTTACTAAGTCCATTGCTGGTAATGCTGTTACCAGTGGCATCACAAGTATCGTTAGTGTGTTTGTGTTGTACTTGAGATCCGTTATTTTGTTTTTTATCTTGTAATACACCAGTTGATCCCGAAGAACCACCTGATTTTGTTGAACTCTTTGTCCTGAACAACGGCATATTTTCACTGTTAAAATAAATATTTTTCTAAATTAATTTTTAATTTTATTATCTCTATTAGATATTTTTTTTAATAATTATTTTATGGGTGATTTATTTATTTTTATTAAAATATCACTATCACTTTGATAAAAAAAAATTAAATAAAAAAACCGGTGGAATTAAATTTTTAATAATATAATAATTTATTTTAAACATTAATTATTTAAATATACCTCATTAGCTTTCTTAATTGTCTAAAAACCGTTGATTCTTTCATCTATATTTTTTTTAATTTCTGTATTAGTTTTTTAACTACGTAGAAATTTTTATAAAAAAAAAATATAATGAATCTCTTGAAATATCACGTGTTACTGTGACACAGTCATGACAATAAAACTTGTACAAAAAAATAAAATAATAACAATAAATTTGTTTTCCTGTTAAATTATTTAAACTATTATTATTATTTAAGAAAAAAAAAAAAACCAACTCGTAATAAAATTTTAGAAAATGATAACTATTCTGGGAACTTTCTTAATTTTCTTATCTAAAAAATTTCAATATTTTTTCAACGTTAACATAATGCACGATAAACTTGGCTACGATAACTGTGTATACTTTATCAGTTAAATTTCAAGGCTTTGCTGACAAGTCGTTAAAATTTTTAAACATAAATAGAATATCACTATTTTATCATGATAATATTGATAAATAAAAATGCAATGACAAATGGAATTTATGAATATTTATAAAACAATTCTTACCTGATACTTGTTGATATTTATGAATATTATTTAATAATATTTATAACAAGAATAAATATTTAAAATATCAGATAATAATCTATTTATCAGTTGCAGCAAAACACTCCACGTCGACAAAAATATATTATTTTTATTGTAATATATAATTAAATTCGTTGTATTATTATTTATTAATCATATAACTTTTTATATAATATCACAATTGACAATAACATTTTGATTGATAAATATATAATATTAAGTTAAATAAAAAAATTATTTTAAAATAAAAATTCAATTATTTTTTTTTTTTTGATAATTTTTTAAATTAAATGTAAGTATATTTTTTTTTTTCTTTTCATTTGATCAGTAGAAAAAAATGACTAATAAATAACTGTGATAACTTGTGACAAATTCAATAAATAATAATATTTTATCAAAAACATTATAAATAAATAAAAAAATATGGAGCACAATGAACGAGCTTGATAGTTAGACTTGTGTCTTGATGACCCTATCGTGAGAGTTGTTCATATTTCCCCACCACCTGTTACTCTTTTTTTTTTTTTATTATTTTCATTTCCACTCAGTCTCCATCAAAGCGTTTCATTTCTCTCCTTAACTACACTATGTATATCATTTAATTATCATTATGATAGTACAACTTTTGTATCCAATTTTGTATTTTGTATTCTATTAAAAAAAATAATAATTTTGTATAATTATTTATAAAAATTCATTTATTATCATTATTAAATTCTTTAAATTTCATCATAATAACTAAATGATGTAGCAATATTTTAAGTATAAAAAAAAAAGATGTAAATCAATTTTTTTTTAAAATTCCTACAGCTAACATTGTAAAAATCATGTTAAAATACTTTTTCTTTTTTTAAATATAGAAAAAAAAAAATTACGAGTACCTAAAAACATCACAGCTGTTTAACAGATTTCTCTGATTTTTTTTTTTTAATTAATTGCTTTTATAATGATTAATGAATATAAAAATTAACAAAAATAAATTTTTTTTTTAATGTTAGTATTATCAAGTATCTACTATAATAATTATTGTTTATTTTGAGCATATAACATTTAATAAAAAATTTGATAATCTATATTATGTTATATAATTATTAGATAAATGTATTTCTGGTTGTATAATAAAAACCTTCCATACTTTTCCACAACTTGATGAATCTTCAAGATTTAAATATTGTTGCATTGGTATAAATAAATTATCATATTTATCAGTATCTAATTGATACATTTGCATGGCACGATATACTGATCTAAATGGTGGTTGTTTTTGTGAATGAAATGTACCTCTTGAACCATGAAGTACAAGTGCACCATATTTTTCAGCATCTGTACATACTGACATATACATACAATGATCAGGACGATAATTATATCTACATGAATAAATATAAAGTCTTTCTGGATGATAATGAAATATAATATTAATAATATCTTGATCACCCCATGTTATTTTTAATTTATATTCTTTATGAATTGGTATAACATAATCTGTCCAACGAAATTCTCGCATTCTTGTTAAATTCATAAGCATAACACCAGAATTAACACCTAATTTACCATAATATGGATGTTTTGCAAATCTATTGTACCATGCAGTATTTGGATCTTCATGTTCTGGACTTAATGCTGCTAATTGAGTTGAATTCATTTTACTAAATTCATTCCAAATATATTCAGGTGGTGCTAGGAATAATGTATCAGTATCAACATATAATACTGCATCTGTTGTATTTAATACTGTCTGAAAATTAATTAATTAATTAATTTTATTATATAAGTATATATGGTTGGTATATAAATTTTAATGATTATTAAATAATAAATACTTACTGGTAAAAATAAACGTTGAGCTGCACATGGTTTGAATAATTTTTTCCACATTATTACATCACTTTGTTCTGGAAATTTAATTGGTTTAATAGTATAAGTAAATGTTTTATTTGTTTTGTACTTCCATTCAGTTAGTTTTTCATCAAAATCAATTATAAGATCATCTTCAGTTATAACTATAAATTCAAGTGGTACATGAGTAAATATTAATGCTGATTTTAGCATTGTCAAGGCCTCATCTTTTCTATCACCACAAACAACAACACATATTGTTACTGTATTGTCTTTGTCTTTTACAAATTCTTTCAATGGTGATTTAACTGTTGTTGTTGAAATTATTATTTTTTCATTTATTAATTTATTAACGCTATTTGTTAGTTGATTTTTTGTAAATAATAAAATTAATATACTGATGAATAAAAAAAAAACAATTATAAATCTGTATATGGACTTCATTTTGTATTTTTTATTTTTTGTATCTTGTTTTTCTTTTTATTTTAGTTTTTTTTTATCACATTATTAAAAGCTTTGATGATTTTTCATATTAACGAGTAAATTTATTAACTTTTAATACATTTTTAATGTTTTTATATATTTATTCATTTAGAAAACAGTATTTTATTCCAACTCCAATATAAAAAAGTCAATGTCAATTGATAAAATGAGAATGCTTTCATGGTTACATATGTGTGTCACTGTGTCGACAGTGCATATGTCTGTGTGGTTCCGCCATTTTTGTTCAGAATAAGGCGCGAATAATTTAAAATCAGTAAAATTATTTTTTTTTTAATTAAAAATAGAGTCAATAGATGGCGGCTTTTTCTCGGTAATTAAACAGTGATGCCCAGTAGTGGGATTATTATGAACTAATATCAAAAAAAAATAAATAGAAAAGTTTAGGGTTATGATATACCTTAATGATAATTAACAAAAAAAAATTATAAATAAGTATTTAACTATTGTTGTATAAAAAATAAATAATACTGATAAATTATCATATAATATGCTTAACAATGAAGATTCAGATGATTTTATTTGTTCAATATGTGGTGATAAATTTAATAATGAAAATCAATATTTTGGACATTTAAGAATTCACAGTGGTGAAGTTATATGGAATTGTCAACAATGTAATGATCCAAATGTATTATTTACTTCACAATCAAAACTTATTGCACATGAAAAAATTTATCATAATTTAGTAAGACCATTTAAATGTGAAAAATGTGATTTATCATTTGAACGTTCATCACAACTTAATTATCATCATAGAAGTTTTCATCTTGATGAAAAAAATCAAATTTGTAAAATTTGTAAAAAAGGATTTTTTAGAAAAACAGATTTAAATACTCATATGAATATACATCTTAAAATAAATCAATTAATGTGTGAATATTGTGGTAATAAATTTAATCATATTTCAAATTTAATTAGACATATTAAAACTCATACTGGAATGAAACAATATCCTTGTACTATTTGTGAAAAAAGATTTACACAATTAAGTTCATTAACAAGACATAAAAAAATTCATTCAGTATTACCAGTAACATTATCCAATGCTAAACAAAATAAATTACCAAGACGTCAACATTATTGTAAAACATGTGGAGATAGTTTTCATTTGATATTTCATTTACGTCAACATGAACAATTACATGCTCAAAAAAATGGAAATTTTTCATGCAAAAATTGTAGTCAGGTAATATTAATATTAACAAACTATTTATCATTATACATATATTGATTAAATTTTAATTTAATTATTTTCATTTTTTTAAATAGGTTTTTCAATCTCATCTGGAGTTACAAGACCACAACTGTAGAATACTTGATGAAAATTCTAATGAAGATGATGTCAATAATGATAGTATATTATTAAATAATGAAAATAAATTATCTGATGAAATTAATATGGTTAATTCACCAGTTGTTGAATTGAATGACAATAGAGTGAGTGGATTTTTACGTGATATAGAACATAAATTAAGTAACATTGAAATTGATTCAAATTGTGATGAAAGCATCAATATATCTGATATATTAGGTACATATAATTATGATGAAATTGAATTTCCAAATACATCTGTAATTCAGTCAGAAAAAATTGACAATACTAATGAAATTAGATGTAATTTATGTAATGACAATTTATCATCAAAAGAAACTTGTAATAAATGTTTAAATATTGAAAAAAATCAATTATATATAGAAGTTTGTGATGCTGATTATTTAAAAAATTTAGAACTTAATATTAATAATGATAAAGAATTTTGTTTAGATAAAAATCAAAATGTTAATAATAAAAATAATGAAAAAATACAAGAAAATATTGAATTAATATTACAAAATGAAATTATAAATTGTAATTCATCATCATCCACTTCAACAACACCAATTTCACATGATAATCAATGGATTGAAAAACCTTATGATTCTAAATTTGAATCATCAATGTATAAAAATTATCATGTTAATAATATTATTATTAATCAACAAAATTGTGATAAAAAATCATTTGAAAATTATATTAATTCATCTAGTTGTGATGATAATGAACCTATGATACGTCTTGTACAAAATGAAGATGGAGCACAATTTTTTGAATTAATAAGAGATTCTGCTCATTATAATCAAATTGAAAAAAATTTTAATGATAAATTATTAATAAATGAAAAATGTGAAAATAATAATAATAATAAATTATTATGTAAAACAAAAGTACAAAAACAAAAAAATTATGATAAAGAATTAAAATTAAAAGATCAAAAATTTCAATGTACAGTATGTAATAAATTTTTTACAAAAATGTCTAATTTAAAACAACATACTGGTACACATTTTGTTGATCAACAAAAATTTAAATGTAATGAATGTGATGTATCATTTGCATGGAAATCAACTTTAAATAAACATATTGCAAATAATCATAGACCAGATGGTCCACAAAAATTTGTTTGTGAAATATGTCCAAAAGTTTATAATACATTTTCACAAGTTAATGAACATGTTAAAAGAGATCATTTAAAAGAAAGAAATCATATTTGTCCAGAATGTGGTAAAACATTTTTTAAAAAATTTGATTTAAAATCACATATTAGAATTCATACAAATGAAAGACCATATATTTGTCAATCTTGTGGTAAAGGATTTTATCATCAAAGCCATATAATAAGACATGAAAGAATACATTCTGGTGAACGTCCTTATTCATGTGATATTTGTCAAAAATCATTTACACAACCAGGTTCACTTAAAGCTCATAAACAGACACATCAAGATATTGAAAAACTTGATATTCTTGATTATCAACTTGATGAAGATGATCCAACTATTTTAACAACAATTTAAACTAAATTATATATCATTTATTATTTATATTTGTAATTAAATTTTATTTATATAAATATATCTTATATATTTTTATATTTTTTTGTTTTTTCTCATATGATATTTGTAGAAAAAAAAAAAAAGAAAATAATAATTGTTTATTAAAAAAAAGAAAAAGTTGGTGTAAAAGAATTTTTTTTGTAAAGTAATGATGTTCATTTGGATCAATTGAATTTATCGAAACTAGAAAGATATAGAAACACAAACTATACACAATTTTACAGCAGTTTTATATTGCATCACATATGTATTTCGATTATTTGATATTAAATTGATAGAGAGAAAAATGGCGGTGCACTGGTAAAAAAAAAACATCAAAACTATAGAGTGTATATAAACACACACCTGTATTTAAGTACTTTATTAATTCCACCATAGCCAACGGTAGAAAAAAAACTATCTGTTTGATGACTAAGCTACTCCAATGCTATATTATGTAGAATGTAGATATAGCAATATAGCATCACTCAGTTTAAGTTAAACTTGGGCGTGTTGGGGCGTTATTTATTATTTTATAAAACGCATCAATGACGCAATTATTTAATTAAAATTTAATTGTTATAACGATAAACAATTAAAAATGAAGAAAATTAATTTATTTATTATATTATCATTAAGTTTATTATTAATCAATGGTGAGTCAATGATTATTAATGTTATTATATTATCGAAATTTATATTATTTTTATTGTTAATATTTTATAAAGAAAATAAATAAATAAATAATTTATTGTTTAATTAACAGTTCCTGAATCATTACAACAAGATGAAACAAGTTGTACAATACCAGAAGTTGTTAGAGGTACATGGTTTTCTTGGGAAAATGGTAGAAATACATTAAATGAAATAAATGCAGAAACAATGACAGATAGAGGATCATGTATTGCTATGAAAGAACCAATTCGTTTACATTATTTTTTTATATTTAAAAAAGATCAATGTTATCATTGTGTACGTTTAATTGTTAGAACAATAAATGTATTAGAAAAAGTTGAATTAACATGTGTTAATTTACCACCAAATGTTGAACCAACAGTTGAACATGTTTGTCGTGGTATGCATGATGATCAACAAAAAATACATCTTTTTTCAGAAAATTATAAACCAGTTAATTGTCGTTCATCATTAGAGGGTGTATGGCAATTTACATATCAAAATCGTTTTAGATTTACTGGTGAATGTGATAATCCAGATGCACAAATACGTTCATGTCAAGATGCTGGTACACAATTTTTAATATCAAATCAAAAATTTAATATAACATATAAAAAATGTGATAATATGCAAGGTACATTTAATGGTGTTGTTGAATATAATTGTCTTGGTGATTGGTTTGAAGATAAAAATCATTTTTTTGTTGTTGCTAATACAAAAGAATCAAGAAAAGATGAAAAATATCGTTGTTTTTTAAAAAATCGTGATGATGATTTATATATTGGTGTATCAATAACAGCTGAATGTAATACATTAAAAAGTGTTGAAAAAAGTCCAGAACGTTTAAGAATAACACCAGTTAAATCAGAAGTTGTTATACCAAAATGTAGATTACCACAAAATATGACTGGTGAATGGATAAATACAGCAAATATTGATGCTGATGTTATGATTAATGAAACACATATTGTTGAAACTTGGCATCCTGATGAGGGTAGATATAGAAGAACAATTTATATTTGTCAAGAACAACGTGATAATAGAGTTATGATGGCTAGATTAACTGTTGATGGTTGTCAAAAAGATTATGTTTGTTTTAATTTTGTACCACAACATCATAATGTTATACGTTTTAGAAAAGGTCTTGCTGTTATTAATAATAATTTTCATACTGTTTGTTCTTGGGTACAATTTAAAAATGAAAGAAAATGGAAATATGATATTTTCTTGGGTAAAAAATTATTATATTTAGATAATAATAATATTTTAATTTAATTTTCCTTTTTTATAATTTAAATAAATTTTTTTATTAATTTTTTTTAGCTAAAAATCCTGTTCCTGTACGATGTCCAGTTGCTGGTAAATACATGTTCAATCAAAAAGGTGATATACCATTTGAAACAAGAATTCTTGGTGGTGTTACACTTTCACCAAGACCAAATACATATTGCCAACGAAATATATCTGATTTTTCAGTTTGTGATACTGATCAAAAAGAAATTGCAATTGATGAAAATTATTGTTTATCTGTTGATCATCATGGTCATCCAGTTGATATTTACAGTGAGTAAAAAAAAAATAATACAAAAAGTCAATGTTTAATTGATAAAAGTATTTAACATTATTCTGAAATTATTTTATTTTAGGTGAACCTGATTACAAAATGAAATGCATTGGATATTGGAAAGAAAATTTAAAATCTTATTTAATAACTTATGATGAATTAGATCCATACAGTAAATATCGTTGTTGGGTTTATCAACGAGCTGATTTAAATCGTGTTTTAATGTCACAAGCTCTTGGTCCATACTGTGCAACAAATCAAGATGTCAATAGTTACAATTGGACTGAAGGAGCTGCTGTTTCCATCGAGATGATTGTAATAATTTTTTTTTTAAATCTTTTTTTAATATTATTATCATCAACTACTTAAATATTTAATTATTATATATATTTTTTTTTTTCACTAGGAATACGAACGAGAAAGAGATCAATGTCCAATGGGTTTTGATGATGGTGCTAATCCTTGGGCAGCAACAGAGAGCCACATCAAAGTATTTCGATTTGGAAATAATGCCATCTCATTAAATATTCCAATTGGATTATTATTTTTAACTTTATTAACTGCTTTAAAGTCACTATTTTAAATATATTTAAAATAATTTACTTTTATTTAAGAAAAACAAATGAATTGACTTATAAAAAGTGAGCATATGAGTTCACAAAAAAAAACTCAGTGCCTTTTATCAAGTTGTGGAAAAAACCGTCCAATTAGATAATTAAATTTAGTACATATCCGTCCAAAAAAAAAACAAAACAAAATAAAATACAAATTATACATTATATTTTATCTTATTATTTTATAAAATTTATATTACTATACTTGATTTTAATAAAAAATTTTATTAATAATACAATGTGAAGATTTTTTAAATTTACACAAACAAGTTTATTTAATAATTTAATTACATAAACATAATAATATTAAGATTAAAATGATAATTATAATTTAATGTTGATTAATAAATATGAAATTATAATAGATTATTTTTATTTATTTGGTCCAACTGACTTTAGGAATATCAAAGTGTTCAGTTAAACTGTCCAAGTGTCTATTGAATTCTTCAACACGTTGTTTGTGAGTTTTTGATGCTTTTTCTTTTATTCTTTCATTTTGCTAAATAAAAAATAATTAATTATTAATTGTTAAATATATACATTAATCAATAAATTAATTAAAATAAAATTATTAATTATCTTACAATTTTTTCTTGCATTTTTAAAAATGAAAGTTCAGCTTTTGTTTTTCTTATTTCAACAGGTTTTGTTTGCTCTTCTTCAACAATTTTTGATACTTCTACAAGTTTTTTTTTTTCTTTTTCCTTGCGTTTTTTTCTGTAATAAAATATAGATATATATATTGTTATAAAAAATTGTCAATAATGGTTTTAATAGTAATTATAGTTAAGTTGTGATTACATACTTTTTGCTGCCAATATCACAATTTTTTAATTTTAATGCACCTCTGGATACTTGAGCATAAGGATTATCATCATTTGATGACATTGTCAAACTAAAATTTATATCAAAATTAATAAAAATATGTCAACAACAACAATCTAAACAAAAGCAAAAGGTTAGATCTATTAGTTATTACTTTTTGTCAACAAAAAAATTAAAGACAACTACCTGAATTTTTTTTTACAATTTTCAATACAAAACAACTTAACAATTAAGTATTTAATTAAATTATTAGCAGGATTTTAATGTTTCAATAATTTTTAATTAATAAATTGGAACAAATATTAACTCCAATATTTTGTTGCACACTCAGCTGCACTAAAACGTCATAAAACGTCACAATTATAATGATAATAATATAATATGATTAGAAAATGCGCGCGCAACATGTTTCTAATATATTTTCTATTACACATTTATAAATGTTCTATTTATATTTACTTATTTGAAAAAAATATTATTTCTTATTACAGCTAATATAATGGCTCATAATATCAACAAAAAAGAAGATAAATAATCAATTTTAACTGGTAAAAATTAATCATCTACCAAAGAAACTCTGTCATTATTTAATTAAATAAATATAAAATTATAAAATGATAATCATCTGCACAACATCAATTATGGACAAATGGAACATGAATCAAGTTTTGAAAATAAAAGCAAAAAGAAAAATAAAAACTAAAAAAATTTGGCATTTATACCAATAACAATATTAACAACAATAAAAAAAAGAGTTAATAATTATAAAACCACCAACATAACCTTGCTTGATATATATTTATGTTGTTGTTGTTAAATATATAGATAATAATTATATATATTATTATTATATTTTCATGACCTCTGTAGTAAAAATTAGAGGTCAAATTTTAAAAGATTATATACTAATAAACTTATTTATTTGGTCTTGATAAATTTATTCCAAGATATTAAGGTAAAGTATTTATTATCATCATTATAAATTTTTTTTTTTTTAATTTTTATTTTTGTCATTTAAATGTTGAACTTTGATACTATAATTAGACCGATTTTATCAAAAATTTTATTTACCAATGAAAATAACATAAAACAAGATCATCAGACATCATCTCTTATTATTTTTTTTTTCTTCTATATTTGCACAACGACAAAGTACTTGAAATCATTTGTGCATGATACTTGTTGATATAGCATGTAAAAATTGATTGAATTGAATTTTTTTTTTTTTTTTTTCAAATAAATTACTTATAGTAAATAAAAATTGATTAAAGTTTAAAATTGATAAATGGATATTTATACTTTAATGGAAATAATAAAATTAATTGTCACAAGAATACGCGTATTTTTTATAAATTTAAAAAAAAAATGTTATCTTAAATTATTTGGGTCAAGTAATGTAAGTTTATACTAAAAAATATATATATGTAATTTTATAATCATGTAATATTAGATCATCTTTTGTGTTGTATATAATAAGTTTTTGAAAACAAAAATAAGTTTAAGATAGTGTTACTGACATGCTTGCCCTCTGGAACTTGATATGATTTTATAATACATCTTTAAACTTATAAGTCTATGTAAATTATATTAAGTCCAATTTTAGAAGATTTTAGTTCATTATAATTTTGTACATTGTTACATTTGGTTGTTTGAGTATTAAGACAGTTATTTTATTTAATTATTTAATATTTAATAATTGTGTTTTAGATACCAGAAATTAAAAATATGACAAACAAGGAAAGTCAAGTGAGAGTACTCACTTTAAATAAAGGAGAACATCAAGATGGTATACTGTACAGAGTTAAAAAAAGTAATAAAAAATAATTTAATAATTTAATTTTTTTTTATATTCAATATAATAATTTATATATATTTTTTTAAAATTAAATATAGGCTGGCAAGTTGAATTTCATGTTGGTCCATCATTGCTGGGAAAACATTTAAAACTATTTACAAATCATCCTATTTTACCTGATAAAATATTTGATAGAAATACTTATTACGAATTAAAATGGAACAGTGATGAATCAGCATTATTACAAATAAATAATTCAGGTTCATTTCATTACTATATCAAAGATTCTAGTGGTGATAATAATCCATTAGCATCTGGTTACATTTTGGTTGAACCAGAATTACAATTAAAAAATACAAATGAAATATTACCTCTGGATTGTATACAATGTCAGACAGTATTGTCAAAAAATTTGGGTCCATTTTCTACATGGGAAGAAAAATTATTGGTATCAAAAAATTCTGGTTATAATATGATACATTTTACACCAATTCAAGAACTTGGTGGTTCACAATCAGGTTACAGTCTTTGTGATCAATTAAAATTAAATTCATCATTTAATAATGAAAATGATTCTTCATTAACGACCTTCAATGACATTGAAAATTTAACAGAAAAAATGCGTAATGAATGGAATATATTATCAATATGTGATATTGTTCTTAATCATACTGCAAATGAAAGTCCATTTCTTGTATCACATCCAGAATGTACATATAATTGTGCAAATAGTCCACATTTAAGACCAGCATATTTACTTGATGCTACATTATTTGAATTAACAATACAAGTTGCTGCTGGTGATTGGGAACTTAAAGGTATTCCACATATTGTTGATACTGAAGATCATTTAAATTCAATACGTCATGCTATTCATACATATTTTTTACCACTTGTTAAAATACATGAACTTTTTAATCTCAGTGTTGATGAAATTGTTGCTGATTTTTTAAATTTAGCACGTACAAGAATACCACAAGATTTACCATCAGATGGTTCTAAAAAAATTAAAATTATTCAAGATAAAGAATATAGAAGATTAAAAGCAAGTATTGATATGGAACTTGCATTAAGTATTTATAATATATATAGAGCTGATTGTTTTGATGAAGAAACACGTCTTAAACGTTGTGCTGAAGAATTTCGTTGTAAAATTGAAGAATTAAGTAATGAAATTAATAATGAAATTAATAATCATTTAAATGCAGCTATTGAAAATACAATTGCTGGTATAAGATATTTTAGAGTCCAACATGACGGACCAAGAATTAAAGAAATAAGTGTAAGAAATCCACTTGTTCCAAGATATTTTACTGATTATGGTACATCACTCAAAACACTCGTTGAACGTGAATCAGATATGTATATTGAAACAAATGGTTGTTATTTAATGGCTCATAATGGTTGGGTAATAAATGGTGATCCATTAAAAAATTTTGCTGATAAAGATTCAACAGTTTATTTAAGACGTGAATTAATTGCTTGGGGTGATAGTGTTAAATTAAATTATGGTAATAAACCAGATGATTGTCCATTTTTATGGCAACATATGGCAACATATGTTGAACAAACAGCACGTATATTTGATGGTATACGTTTAGATAATTGTCATTCAACACCAATACCAGTTGCTGAATATATGCTTGATGTTGCACGTCGTGTACGTCCAGATCTTTATGTTGTTGCTGAATTATTTACAAATTCAGATCAAAAAGATAATTTATTTGTTAATAGATTAGGAATAACATCATTAATACGTGAAGCAATGTCTGCTTGGGATAGTCATGAAGAAGGAAGATTAATTTATCGTTATGGTGGTGAACCAGTTGGTGCATTTTATCAATCAAATTATCGTCCACTTGTTCCAAGTATTGCACATGCATTATTTATGGATCAAACACATGATAATCAAAGCCCAATTGAAAAACGTAGTGTATTTGATTTATTACCATCATCTGCACTTGTTTCTATGGCATGTTGTGCATCTGGTAGTAATCGTGGTTATGATGAACTTGTTCCACATCATATTCATGTTGTTGATGAAAAACGTCAATATACAGCATGGACTGATGACAATGATATTTCAAATAATAATCAAAAATATGTTAATAATAAAACTGGAATAATATCAGCAAAACGTATATTAAATAATCTTCATTATAAACTTGGTAAAGAAAAATATTCTCAAGTATTTGTTGATCAAATTGATAAAGATATTGTTGCTGTAACACGTCATTCACCAGATACTCATGATAGTGTTATACTTGTTGCTTTTACATCATTTAATCATCCTGATTCTAATGCACATGATTTAAGAAGAAATGTTAAACCGTTAAGAGTTGAAGGAGTTGTTGAAGAAATTATATTTGAAGCTTCTTTATCATATAAAAATAGTCAAGATAATAATAATTCTCCATTTCATTATCCTGATAAACATGAAAAAAATAAAGATTATATAAATGGTCTTGGTAATAATTATATTGTTAATATAAAAGAAAATATTCAAATACCAGATTCTTTAATAATTGAAAAAGTTGATTCTGGTGATATGAAAATAACGCAATTAAATTTTATTAATTTTCAACCAGGTTCTGTATTTGCAATTCGTGTATCAGTACATGCTAATATTAAACCAGCACTTGATAAATTACATAATACAATTTTATCAATTAATAAAAATAATCCAAAAAATAAAATACAATCAGAATTTCAAGATATTTTATCACAAATTGATTTATCAGATATGAATAAAATATTATATCGTTGTGATGAAGAAGAACGTGATGAAACATCTAATAAATTTGGTGTATACAATATTCCTGGTTATGGACCACTTGTTTATGCTGGATTACAAGGTGTTATTTCATTATTAGCTGATATACGTCCAAATAATGATCTTGGTCATCCTCTTTGTGATAATTTACGTAATGGAAATTGGTTAATTGATTATACTTGGCAACGTTTAAAATTTTATAATGGTACATTTGCACTTGGTAGTTGGTTAGAACAAGCATGTGAACCATTTCAATCAATCCCAAGATATTTAGTACCCAGTTATTATGATGTTTTTATTGTTAATATTTACATGAATTTATTGGATCATTGTTATTTAAAAATGTCAAATTTTGTACAAAATAGTTCAGCATTTGTTAAACTTATGTCACTTGTATCAGTTCAAGTTGGTGGATTTGTAAAATCAGCTCAACTACCAGATTTATCACCTTATTTAGCAGAACCAAAACCAAAAATAATTAAAACCATAAAAAAAAATAATGATGGTACTGAAGAAGAAAAAAATGAACAAGCATGTCTTACTTTATCAGCTGGTTTACCACACTTTGCTGTTGGATATATGAGAAATTGGGGAAGAGATACATTTATAGCAATACGAGGTATGTTATTATTAACTGGACGACATGAAGAAGCAAGATATATTATTCTTGGGTTTGCTGGTACCTTGAGACATGGTTTAATACCAAATTTACTTGATAAAGGAACAAATGCAAGATTTAATTGTCGTGATGCAGTTTGGTGGTGGTTAAATGCAATTCAAGCATATGTACAAGAAGTACCAAATGGTATTAAAATAATATCTGATAAAGTATCAAGATTATATCCAACTGATGATTCACCAGCTTTACCAGCTGGTAAAGTTGATCAGCCTTTGTATGATGTTATACAAGAAGCATTAACTGTACATTTTCAAGGTTTATGTTTTCTTGAAAGAAATGCAGGTAAACAAATTGATGAACATATGATTAATCGAGGATTTAATAATCAAATTGGTGTTAATCCAGATACTGGATTTGTATTTGGTGGAAATGAATCAAATTGTGGTACATGGATGGATAAAATGGGATCATCAGAAAAATCTGGTAATAAAGGAAAACCAGCAACACCTCGTGATGGTTCAGCTGTTGAAATTGTTGGTTTAAGTAAAGCTGCAATAACATTTATTGCTGAATTATATAAACAAAATTTATTTCCTTATGGTAGTGTACAACGTAATAATCGTGATGGTAGTACAATAACATGGAGTTATAAACAATGGGCTGATAAAATACAAGATAATTTTGAAAAATATTTTTATATTGAATTAGAAGAAGGTATTGAAGGAGAAATTGATACTGAATTAATACATCGACGTGGAATATATAAAGATTGTTATGGTGCAACTCAAAAATGGTCAAATTATCAATTAAGACCAAATTTTCCGATTGCAATGGTTGTTGCACCAGAACTTTTTAATCCTCAACATGCATGGAATGCATTAAATAAAGTAGAAGAAATTTTACTTGGTCCACTTGGTATGAAAACATTAGATCCAGCTGATTGGGCATACGATGGCGATTATGATAATTCAAATGATTCTTGTGATCAAAAATTATCACATGGATGGAATTATCATCAGGGTCCTGAATGGGTTTGGCCAATTGGATTTTTTCTTCGTGCTCGTCTTTATTTTGCTTCATTAATTGGTGGTAATGAATTATTACGTAAAACAATTGAATCAACAGAAACAATATTATCAAAACATTTGATTGAAGCATCAACAAATCATTGGCGTGGTCTTCCAGAATTAACAAATAAAAATGGTAAATATTGTCATGATAGTTGTCGTACACAAGCATGGAGTTCATCAACTGTTCTTGAAGTACTTTATCAACTTGAAAAACTTAAAATTGATTTACCTGCAAATATTAATGATATTAATATTACCAACTGATATAACTATGCGTGTGTTGATTGTCGTTATTTAGATATTTTTGAGCATTCAAAAGTAGATAATAGTTTAGTTAATAAATATACGAATCTCACAACAGAATCAATATCAAATTGTGATAAAACACACGCAGTTGATGATAATACTCATGAAATTGGAATTAATGATGAATATAATAATATGATTATTCATAAAAGTAGTAGTAGCACAAGTTTAACAGCACTTATTTATAATAATGATCATATATATGAAGAAATTAAAGAAAAAAAAGACGAAAAAATTTGTTTAAAATGTAATATGATAGTTGATGATAGTAATGATAAACCATCAGTCGTATATAGTGATCGATTAATTTATAAAAGAAAAAATTTAAACACACAAGATGTTATTTTGACTCAAATTGGAAATAATTTACAACAAATGTTTTTTCCTTTAAAGAATAATAACGAGCTTGATATTGATTACATGCCATCTATATTTTATAATAAATCAAATAAAATAGGAATACTTGACTCGACAAATCAACATCTCGATGATAATAACAGCGATTTACCAAATAATTTAACACCCGGTATTGAAATTCTTGATGATAATGTTAAGAATATATTTTTAAATACCGAATTATATCATCGAATTGAAATAAATTATCATTTTCGAATGTCAAATATTTTGATTAACGAACCAATGATATTTCTGGAAAATCAAAATAAATTTTCATATTATTATAATAAAAGTAATAATAATAATGAAGCACGATTATCATCATCAATGAGAAAACACTATCATCGTTCTAGTCTTTTACTTCTTGAACCACTATTGATGATATCAAGCAGCTTTTCCAAACAAGAAAATCAAATAAATGATAATCGTATAACGACACATAATAGCATAACTGTTACACATATTGTTATCGTATATACACTTTCGTTTTTGCTTTTACTTATTTTCACAATTTACACATTACATGAATAATCAACTTCAATAAATATTAATTCAATATTATTGTTATTATAACTGTTTGATTTATTTATTTTATTTAAAATTTCTAAAGATAACAATTTAAAAAAAGTCGAGTATCTCCTCGGTTATTATGTACGCCTAATACAAATTTAAACTATTTTCGAAAAAGTCGGATACCTCTTCGGTCATTATGTTCGCCTAATACAAATTCAAAATTAAAAAAAAAAATTTTAAATACCTCTTCAGTCATTATAATCGCCTGATGAAAATTCGATTTGAGTTTTTCAATAAATTTTGAAATAAGTTAATATCGATGGTAGATAAAAACGGGGAACGGCATCGAATACCTCTTTTCAAGTCATGATCGCCTAGTATTTCTCCCATTTTTTTCAATAAATTTTAAAATAAGTTAATATCGATAAATCAAAAAATATCGATAATGCAGAAAAACGGGGAACGGCATCGAATACCTCTTTTCAAGTCATGTTCGCCTAGTATTTCTCCCATTTTTTTCAATAAATTTTAAAATAAGTTAATATCGATAAATCGAAAAATATCGATAATGCAGAAAAACGGGGAACGGCGAATACCTCTTTTCAAGTCATGTTCGCCTAGTATTTCTCCCATTTTTTTCAATAAATTTTAAAATAAGTTAATATCGATAAATCGAAAAATATC